>QEWY01002404.1:643496-753853 GCA_006503575.1 Baylisascaris schroederi | reverse complement strand
CCCCCCCCCCCCCCCCCCCCATTCTCTGTTACGTCACACTGCTCAAAATACATTTATTTTTCTAAAATTACTCCATCTAGTTGTGTGAATAACAACAGTCTCGAAAAGCTTCAATAGTGACTGTGGCGATTACACTGATACTGATACTTTAGCGGCAAGTTTGCATATAACAAGTACCATCAACAGTGTAGTTGCTACCCGTGCAGGGATAGGGTTGTACCCGGATACTGTATCCACAAAGACTTCTCTCGTCCTTTCTTATCGTTTTCGTTCAATCGGCCATCAAAGAGTCATTTCAAGATCTCCATTTTCTTCCCACTGCACACAGCAGAGGGAAAGACTTCAAGTTGACTTACATCGCCATAGCACTGTGGTAGTATATCCTGTTCATTGTCAGAGTAAGAGACGATACCGATTGCGTGGTATTGATTTCGTCCTGAGGAACAGATTACAGGTCCTCCAGAATCGCCCTAAATTAAATGATCTTATTCCCCTCTCCAAAAAGAAATTATGAGCAGCTCCTAGAAGGAATTTACCTAACATCTCAATGCAGCTTGTGAAAACAGCGCTAAAACCTTGATTGCATTTCATTCCATTTGACATTACCATCAATGCTCAATACTACAATATTCTGTTCCAGCATGAGTTTGCTATGGAAAAAAAAGAGTCGACATTCCTTGACGAAGGTCCCTGCACATCCTTCGACCGAACACCTTCGAGGATTTCATTCCAGACATCCTTCGAATGGAAATCTTTTCAAAGAAAGACTCGTTTGAAAGTAGGAAACTAACCGAGCATACTCGTCCTTCCATCACAAAGGGTGCGTAAAGTGTACTGCCATCGTCTTCTATAATGACGTTCTTTAGTTCCCGAAGTTGTCCATCGGTGTCACCTGTAGCGTCGACGAAAATCAGACCTATTTTTGTTGACTTCATTCGTAGTAAAAAAAGAAACTGTTAGAGTTGGGAAGATAATACGTTAATAACTGCCATCGTATCGTTCCTGATTTGCTACCAGCATCAGTCCCACATGGACGCCCCATACAACATAGTTTCTCAGGTACTCAACTCTTTAGACTTGTTTAAACGCTTCTGTAACCTTCTTGAGCTTTTCGATGACGCTACGATGCTCCAACATAATAGTCTTAGGCTGCCGATCGGTGTTGCTACTCCTCAGAGATAAGAAAACATTGCAAATGTTGCTATACTTTTGAGTATCAAAACAACAGAGTATATGATTCCCGAATTTTACGAAAAATATTGTCAGCATATATTTTCTTTCAGGAGTTATGTTTTTCGATAGGTAAAGGCATCCCTCTAACACTTTAGAAAAATAGAAGTTCCAGCCACACTTCACTTTCCTACCACTGTTGTAGCCAATGAAATGCATCATCCGGCTGCACATCGCCTCAAGGATCGTTGTAAGCAAGGCAATCGAGATCACACCTCAAAATGTACCACGTCGTCATCCAATTTGCAAGCTTACTTTCGAAAACGAATTATAACAGCATCATATCTGCCAATATACATGCGTGTGTCTGCCCCTCTACTTAATAGCTTCAGCTCAAGAGTGGCAGAAATGGATATTGAATCCAACAGTTTAGCGGCACATTAAGCAGTATAGGATGACCTGTTTCACACGTTAAGCATAAATCAAACTTTGATCTATGAACCTTGAATTTATGGTTACATGCAATCCCCCCCACCTCCAATGGTGCCAAACTAAAATACTGGATGCATGAGAGCTAAGCTCGTGTTAAACGGTAACTTACGTAATAGTATCATGCTAAGATTGCTAAGTGAATTCGATCGCTTATGTTGCCTACGTCGCTTTAGTCGAAAAAATGTTTGCGAAGAATTCAGCTCGCCTTCGTTTCAGTGATCACCCCTCTCTCCTCAGCATAACAGAAAGAACAAAAATATGCAAACCTTTCTCAAATCCGCCATATCCGAGTATCATACAGTCATTTAGCTCATATGCTTCGGGTGCCCACTGTTCGGCGTATATATCGACAATCGGCAACTGCAGCACCGAGTAGGTTCGAGTATTGTTATCCTCACAGACCGGTAATGGTTCATTTAAGCTGATCAATGCCAAATCCACGTAGCTCGCTGTCGTAGAATCCTAAACACCTCAGCAAGCTGATAGGAGGTTGACATATCGAAATGAATATTCACATTTTATGTGATTAAAAAACATTTAACACATGCTTGTGCTCAGTACAGCAATACAGATATTTTATAGAGAAAGGAATTAAGAGAACACTCTTGTAGAACTCTATTCAGAGAGGAAAACTTTTTAGAAGAGGAACAAATGAGTGACTTCAAAATTTATAAAACATAAATGAAGATATTCGTTTACGGTTTGGGAAATTGTTTTATTCATCGCGTAAGACTGCCAAAAAGTCTTTTATATTAAAAGTAGCGATCAATTTAAGATCGCTACGAGAGAGGATACTGCTTTCCATTTTGAGATAGTAATGAAGCGGTGCTAATTCCAGCAAAAAATACGAGGGATCGCCATGAAGTTGGATGGCACCACGAATATGAGAATAGAAGGAATCGTCAGGAAGAAATTGCGATCAGCCATTGTGTTATGAATTTTATATTTGTTCCACTCTGAATGCAACTTTCTTTCCACTCCGAATATAACTTCTTCGTGAGATGATGCATTCAAAAGTCAACCTTTATTCACTGCCTAACGAATATTGCGGTGCTCGCCTTTTGGATGCCTCAGATCTATACAAAACGTTGTATGGATAAGGATTAAGGCTTCACAGCTCTAAAGACGGTATCATGAAAAATTGAAGAATCTGATCAATGTACACTGCGATCATTCGAAGTGATTGTCGTGGGAAGCTGTCCGAATATGTTCCGAGTCGATTTTCAGAGTAATTAGTTTCAAAGCAGTCAAAAGATAACCTTCGATGTTATTCTTACCACTTTAAAAACACGCTCAACCTATCCTTCTAAAATACCTCTCCCCGATAATTTTTCCAGCTAATATCGCTCTTTTATAACTTTTGCTTCACACTCACCTTAAGTTGAAAAGGCAAATACCTATTGAATAATATGAGCAAAATGACTTGATAGTTCGTTATATATCTGAACGAAATTGGTAAAATATACGAAAATAGCTGATTGAATACCTGACACAGTGACCAGCAGTCAAAACGACTGAGCGGGAAATAAGACTTCCCGTACACTTGCCCATCATTAGTGAATTCCCTGAAATCGAGCACCACCAATGAAGCCTGAGTGAAAAAAATTTTCTTATAGAAAGAAGAAATCCTTATGATGGATATCACTAGTATCGTGGATTCGATCCTGACCACCTCAAATTTTAAGGCCCTCTGCACAAAATTCGTTATCATCCGCAATCATAGGCTTAATAATCTACCATTTGTCTTCACTATCACTAATCTGATTAAGTGACACAACTCTAACGAAACGAAACAATTGACCAATGAGGGATGCATAAAGCCATTCATTTTTGACGATATTGAAAACATGAGCAGTGGTCACTTCAAAGGTGTTAGATGCTCACCTATACACGTGTAGAAGCTAGGTGGAGAAATTGCGACACAATCATCAATGTGACTGTATGACCTGCTTGCTATTCCATTAAAATTCGGTCATATTCAAGCAAAATAAAAGCAATTTACAATGAAAGGGCAAACTGCACAGCATACATTATCATAGGAACAAATTTCTTCATTTGATTCTTGTTCTATATACTAAATACTATGATTACTATAAACTAAATATCATACACTACATACTTCAACATATAATCAAACTGTTTTCACTGAAATTTGCATACACATTGCTTACATCATTTCATCGCAAACTCATCAATCGCATCAATTGTGAATATGTTGGGCAATAATGCTTTCTCTCTAAGATTTGAACAACTAACCGTATTTGCATATTCATATAAATTTATGCATAAACGCCATTGTTAGAAACGATCGTAAGCAAAATGTTTTCCTGGAGAAGTGCTTATTCATGTCTATGATGGCAGAGTATTCAAAAAGTTATTTATTAATCTAAAAATATGCTCAATACTTCATTGTGATATCAATTAATTACATTTGAAAATCGCCTAATCGTTCATCCTCTCAATCGATTAAGGAACATTATTTTTAGTGGAATAGGATATTTATACTCCCTCAATGGCAAATGAAGATCCTCAGTTCTATGGTCACATTCTCAAAAACGCTCTCCTATTTTTTTCTTCGGTGATCCCTATTCTCCAGTACTAACTTTCTTCTGGAGCAACTGAGGAGCATAGAAAGAACCATTGCTGCAGACCACTCTACCAAAAAGTACTGTGTTCAAGTGGTGACGGTACGTTCAAACTATGAATTGCTCCTATATCACGTAGTTATGACACAAAAACAAGTGATCAATGTCAATCACTGATAATGGTGCAATCATATTCAATAGAAATTACGACAGTAATAATACTTACGAAAGAAACGGCTAATGATGTTAACAACATAAGGATATTTCTCAGGATCAATGGCACTCCCATAGGCCACTCTATATTCGTATGAGACGACCATCTTGGCAACCGAAAACAGCAGCATTACGACTTGAATATTCATTCTTTTTAATAAACAGCGAAAATAAACGGCAAATACTCCCTAAAATACCAATAATGTTTATCAAATTCGAGGTAACTTTATAACGACCACAGAAACATTTCGCTCACATCACAAGATCTCTTCAATATTGGCGATGAAACGAGGCATCTCTTATATATGCATGAACGAAAAAACGATCAATAATACTACTAGAAGTGATGAAATATAGTATTGCGAAATTTCATTGAGAATTTGGCCCATAGCTACTGCAGTATACTGCTCGATCACAGTTAATAAACTTTGAGGCGATAGGGCTGTGCCCACAGTTCGCTGATTAAATAGAAATTACGCATTGAGGTATTCTGCTCCCAGCATTGCATCGCAAATGAAGTATGGCAAGACTTTAGGCGTGATTTTGATGAAGCAAATAAATTTTTCTTCATTTTGAATGACAAAATATATGACAAATGCAAAATACAACTGAGTCATGCTTCTTTGTGGAGTTGTACTGAATGCCACTTTCATTGATGGGAAAAAAAAAGCATTTTTGAATGCTTATGGCTAAGAAAATAAGAAGGATGAAAATGAATTAAAGGTCAGCCACATCTAATATAAAACATTCACACAATAATATGCCATATGCCATTTATAGAGCATTGTTCAAAGGGCTAACCTATATAGATGTCGCTTATAATTGTAATGTTCGCAAATTCCATCCATCGAATAACGACCCAGTCGTAGATCGACTAAATAGACTGTGCCATGCTTCGTGGGATTCCTCACTTTCGCTTGCCTTCAACTGATGAACGCAACTTCCCTCTTAGTTGGCATAGTAATATCACAAATCGTAGGAAAATCGTTCTAGACTGGAACAGTATTTTTTGTAGATGCGCCTGTAAGCATGACGTTTGAGGGACAAATTCATAACATCTGAACCTAAGCTTGTCCACTTGACTCACACTCAACATCTAAGCGAGCAGCAGGTAATGGAATTATACATCAATGTGTTGCAAGCAAGTAATCAATGTGTAGTTGCCTAATTTTAGCATCTATACTTAAAGTTTTGCCAACTATTCTCTCAAGAGTGAAAAAGATTTGCAGAAACGGAAATATTCCACGGGTCATAGATGTTTTTCTTAGAAGCCGGCATCAAAAAGCCGGCACCAAAAAGGGCAAACGAGCCGAAATTTGCTGAACAGGGTATACTGAATTATAATTCTGACGTGCCAACTTCATAAGCCTCTTTCGTATACCCTTTAGCACTCACTGCTTTTTGAGCCTAAACTCTTCATATGTGCGGCAAATGGCTCTCTCGCTGAGGCAATATGTTCCCCTCACCTCAGTATATGTTCAACACTTTTTTCTAGAATTTAAGAGTTCCTGCTAGAATGATTTGCATAGCAATTGCTTTTATCAGCAACACACTGACGGGTGCTACCTATATACTATCCACCTGTGATATTCACACCAACCAAAATGAAACTTATGAAAGTGTATATAAACAACACATTATTCGACCATCCCAGTATTAAAATCGACCAATGATTTACACAAATTAAAACAAAGGGGATGTATTGAGGCAAAGTGGCGATCGCATCTTCAACAAATGTGACAAAGAGTTGGCATGCTGTACGCTTTTGCATATTTCGCCCATAAAACTCACCCATCTAAAAAATTTTAGAATACTACAAACAAATTCAATACTTATGGAATTGTCTTGCATATTGCAGAAATCACCTATCAAAAATGAACCTTTATTGCGTCTGTTCATGAGTGAATAACAATATTTAAATTACAGCGTCATAACCGACTGTCTCTAACTCATCCGTAATGTGATAAATTAAGAAGAGACTAAGCTCACTAGACTATTCTGTGGTTAGATCACGCTTAACGGATTTCATCACCATAGCTATCGCACTTCATAGATAGAAATCACAGAACACATAGACATAGAGCTACACATACAGAAATGCTCAATTCTCACCATAGGTTTTATATGCGCTCACGAAAAGCGTATAAAAATGGGCTATACTGAGTCAGCAAGTGTGCGTCAAGGGCAAGCACTGTGCAGCTGTCGATGTCCCTTGAACAATAAGAGCGGTGAAGAAATGCGAATAGGGCATGTTGACATGCTGATAGCTTGAGGGCAGAGGTATGTCAATAAAAAGCCAAACCTCTTACTTACTGAGTACACTCACCTTCCGAACTTTCCGAAAAAACAATTGTGCTTTAAGAAATCTTCAAGAATCCCTCCTATTTAATCGCATAGTTTGGAAAAGAGCTAATGTGCTGACCTTCAGAAATTCATAAAGCCGACGGTTTCATTTCCAACTATACGATATTCACTCTGCGTTGATTTATATATAACTTTTCGCTATTTCTTTGAAGAATTGTTTTCTCTTCTCTCATTATTGCATTTTTAGACGCCAAGTATCGCTCCATAATTACCTCTCTGAAGTGTTTATTGTAGCAGCGTACAGCAGAAATAACATAAACGTAAATCAAAGAGACGAAATAGGAGGCATTTCATGCTTCATTATATCGCTTAATTAATAACATAAAGGGAAATATCACCGATGTAAACGTGACCCATTATTGGAGGACTCAAAGAAGGACCCATTCCTCTCAACTATCGCCTGCCTCAGCGCATCTCTCGTTGTCTTCGATGAATTCGTCCAGCTTGCCCAACTTCTTAAGACCCTTCTGAATTAATGGCAGTACCTTGCGAATATCGACAAATACATCGTACATCATTGTATCTTGCTGAAATATTTCCTCACTTCACAGCAAATAAAAACAACCAAGCGTCAAATCTTATTATTCATATAGAACACAATTGTGATGTTGAGCCCACTACATTCTAGGTAATATAACGAACGATTTGAAGTATTTTTTCATCGAAGTTACTTACTGTATTCTCCCAGTAAAGGTAATACGGCTTCATCTGTCGTTTGCTATCCCCATCACCTCTACACTCGTTGTTACACCCATCGTTGACCATAAGTGAATGATAAAGGTAATGCGGAAAACAACACTCATCAACGATGATAGAGCAGCAAAAACAGTGAAAAACTGGAATGACAGGCATGTTGCAAATCTCGAATAATCTAGAAAGCATTATCCTCGGACACTACGGACTTCAACGTAGTGAAAGGTTGCACCTCAGCAACAATAAGTAGGGGAGGTTGCTAATAGAGAAATAAAAAGGCATAAGAAATTTTGCCCGTTAAGTGTACGATAAAATGGAAGCATAGAGTTTGCAGTTTGCGTTGTTAATTTATATATCAATGACGTTGTACAATTGTACCTGTTACTCACTCTTGAAATACCTTTTATAACACTCGTATATTTCTTATTTCCTTCGAAAACCTGGCAAATATTTATCGAGGCTATGCTGCTTATAGCTTCTAAAAACAGCCGATTTTCAACGAAAATGAGATTATATGACGTGTTAACTAGTGTTCATTTGTTTATCATATGAATAATTTAACAAGTCTTTCTATCTTTAATAAACCAGAGAGCTTCTAAGCTTGAGTACTGCAACCGGTCATCAAAGTTTCCAGAAAATCCCTACAAAAGTGCCTCTGCCGCTTATCACTGGCTGCACACTAATTAAGTGTCTCGATGACCGGAGTTGGTATAGCCTCATTCTATACCGAACAAAACAATAGCCACAAGAAAAACCAACACCTTCACGGAAATTCTTCGCAAATTTTTTTGGTAACGAAATTTGACAGGCGGCACTGTTTTGCTGCATATCATTCAATGGCTGAGTGATTCGTCGGATGCAAGAAAAGTAAAAAGTCTATTTTCCTTCCATACCCATAAGCATATTTTAACGGTCTTCGTCTGCGCCCTTCCGACGTAACCGGTTTAGCGTAATGCTCTATAATGAGCAATTAAAAGTTGCAGAACGTGTTAGCACATCCATGCATATTCGGCTGTCATTGATCCATTCGTTTTCCAAATAAACCGCAGAATATTAGCCAAACTGATGTGAAATGATAAAATTTCTGAGTTTATTTATACAGAATAGAAAATAATGACATATTTTTAAAAGTTTTACGGTTAAAAGTGAAAGCAGTCAAAAGAAGAAGCTTTACGGCATAAATCAGTGAGAACAACTGTCATAGTTAAACATACTTCCCCAAAGCAGTGACGTGATACTCCCATAACTGGGCTGAACGAAAACGACGTCATTCCAATTACATGCAATCCTCGATCACCTACGCGGCAAACCATTGGTCCACCAGAATCTCCCTAAATCTGCATAGCGCATTACAACAAGGAAATCTGATCGTAAAGTTTTTTCACTCTATTAGTAACAATTTTTTGAGCATTTATTTGCAGACGGCTGTCAAAAATTCGTTGACGTAAATTGGCCTGTGGCTCGAAAATTTCTCTCAACTGACATGGTGTCATATAGGGTATCTCTTAAGCTAACGATGACAGGAATATCAGTTCAACGAGCTTGAAGCTGTCGAATCGTGCGAGGAAGAAGAAGCAACCTTGGAACCCAACTTAGCTTTGCAGGATCGTCGCGTTCACTTTTGATGAGTTATACGATGGAAGCAGTCTCTGTTCTCATTGATAAATCGTGTCCTCTCAGTTTTTCCTGTTACGAGTGAGTCAATACCTCGTGCCTCTATCCATATAGAGCACGGACTTAAATGTTTACGGTAAATAGGATCTACAAATAGCGTTGAAATGTGGAATGCCTTTGCGGTACCTGGCTTGAGACACAAATATGAATCCCGGTCAGCAAAGTCAGTTTCTGTAAAATGAAATGGAGGAATAATTACCAGCTGATCCATTTCTTCGACAACTATTACTTCCACCCGCAGAATGACGAATAAATATATGAAATACCGATGCTGCAATGGGATCCTGACATGCTTCCGGCCGGATGATTCAGAATGGCCCACAAGCATGTCGAAGTCTGCAACGGTGACGCCCTCTGAGCAGACATATCTGCATTTTCCATATGAGGAAAATCATGCAATAAGGTGGCATTAGCCAATAAAAAGCCCCCTCTCTATTTGGAACACGACTGGTACTTACACAACATGCCCTTGTCCGTATTCCATTTGCCAGTAACGGTGCATAGAGTACATTTCCGTGATCCCTCGGTGCTATCCTTATCGCTCGAAGCTGTCCATCTGGTGATCCTGCAACAACACAAATTCCCCTAAAATTCTTCAGTCCAAACAAAAAAGATGCCACTTTAAGCATCAATAAACAATTCACTGCCAAAGAATGTTCCAGCAACTTTTTATGATAGAATGAGTAATATGTATGAAAGGCATGTCACTCTACCTATGACTCCATTCACTCCGATTTCCCCTCAATAAACACTTCGTATAAAATGTTAGTGCTGTAAATCCATATTTAACTGTTTGTTTCCACTCTGTTTAAAGATACCTTCAAGCGAGTACGAGCAAAGTTTTCCATCAAAAGCAACGAAAATCAGCATTCTTCCTCTAATCAACTGTGTTGGAGAGATAGCTATTCATGATAGCTTGGCATTTCTTGGCAGTCATAACTTTGAGCTAAGCATTCTTCCAGTAGTTTCGTTAGTCCATTAGTCTACGAGCATAATTCAGATGAGGCTCAAAACTTCAAGTTGAAATTCTTTATGCTTTTAGCCGTAAAATACCAGTTTTCAAACTCGATCTTCAAGCTTTATTCGAAGATTTTCTACTCGAGTGACCACAAAAATGATCATAAACTTTTATATAGATGGAAGAATGATAAGCATACCTTCTTTATGCGCTCCATACCCAAAAAGCGTGCATTCGCTAATCTTATCTTCGATAAATGTCCAGTTCTGAGAACGGATATCAGCGATCGGTAATTTGATTATTGAGAAGTCCTGTTTACCACTGCGATTGCATATTTCTAGCTGATCTTTTAGAGTGAAAAGTGCAATATCTGCATAACCAAGCACACCACTTTCCTAAACATCTTGCATTAAGCAAGTGGCTAGAACACATTTGCGTACGAAAATTCAAAAGGTTGCTTTTTTATATTCATTAAACTAAACTACAGCTGCTGGAAAAATTCCATCATAAAAAAATGTCTATAATCTCATCTGCGAAGAAAGAAATAAAATCGCTCAATTTTAGGATAGCAAATTTAGCATCAACCGTTTTTGATGTATATAAATTTTACATGAAAAATTTAGCGCATTATTCATTTATTCACAAAAATTTCCACAATAGTTCTAAACTATAATCTCAGCTTCTCTTAATATGAAAAAAAAATTGTATGATATTCTTATAAATGGAAGAGGAAAATTAACCTGTTATTTCATTCAAAATTTTATTTCCATTTTATTTGCCATAAGTAATGATCTTGTATTGAATTCTACATCACAATACAATTCACTTGAACAGATCTACATGTCCAATTTTAGGCAGATAAATTTACAATCAAATAATACACAGTTTATAATGCTTTTAAAGATATGATAACGTACAACTACTCGCTAGAAGATACTTCAACTATAGCACCGGAAATATTGTATATCATTTTGAATAATATTAAGATAACAGATCTATCGATTGCAAGAATCCGGTTCCATTCATCAATTTTGCAAATAAAATATTCAGTTTCCTTTCCTTTTTTTTCCCGAAGAAATAAATGAAGCAAATATAATTCTCGTTAATTACTACGCATGACTAACGCATCTCTAGTTGTGTGTGCTACCAATATATGCAGCCATAGTTTAAAAAAGTGATTTTTTTGTTGCAAAGAAACTAACGAAATTTGTATGAATTTATCGTTAGAGCATACGGAGAGAGGCAGAAGTGGAGGCAACCCGATTAAATATTTCGTTGCCTCAGGCTATAATCTTTGTTTGTGCGAATCTGAAAGCGTTGACTTACCATAAAAGAATAACGATGTTTTATGAAATAGTCTTCGGGATCCAGAACTCCAAAGAATTCACCTGTTGTGTTAACTCGTATCGCAATCTTCCTTCGCTTCATAAAATCAACAGATTTGAATAGGAAATCTTCATAATCACTGTAATATAAGTTGAGTGAAGCACAAGCTACTACAATATATTTAATAAAGCAATGAAAGCCAACAATGCTGTCATAATCAAATTTATTATATAATGCGACCTCAATAACCTGAATATATTCACTTACCACATTTATACAGACAGCTGTCTCAAAAATGAAACCATTGCTCTTGAATTTTTCAAATTTTATCAACAATAATGATGTTTTAGATAGTCCTAAACATAGTCATTCAATGATCAACTACTTAATAATAATCGATCAAGATTTGAAATAAATACGCAGCAATATTTTCATACCCGGTACAATGAGCTGCTGTTAGAACAACCGATCGCGAAATTAAAGTACCTGTGCAAATAGCCGGTTTATATGGTTTCCCTGCAATCACTTAACTTACAATCACCTCAGAATAAACTGACAATTCACAAATCAGTGATTTAATGCCACAATTGACACATCCTCTAGCCTCAAGCAAAATTCACGCAGTTTAACAGAGTGAAAAGTAAAGTAAGTATGGAATAGATTTAAATGTTTAAAACGAAAGTATTTCCTGGATGGAAGGTTTGAATTCGATTCGAAATAAACAATGAAAGTGATTTGAATGGTATATGTCCTTATTTCCAACTCCTACATGTATAGTTTCATAGAGCAATCTCAAATTTCTATCCGTTAAAAGTGACAATTGTTTTCCTAACAGATCAGCTGTCGCATTCGAGTGCATACAATAGAAGAAATATATATTTCAAAAATATCCCGGCTATATGTAAATCAACAGTGCAAAGAGTATATTTAATAAAAAGACCGACTAACATTTGTTCCTCAGATTCACAAGGACAACATACGGACAGTCTTCAGGATCAGCGATGTCACCGATACTGAGTCGCCTTTCGAAAGGAATGACTACGTCTACGATTGAAGCAATTAATATTATTGGCAAGAAATTCATCCTAGTGTCGAAGAATAGCCCAGTTCCTCAGCAATCTCTGTGAAAAAAAAATCCAGTTGAACAAGTTTAGCAATTTATGTTCAGCTAAAATAGCAACTACAGAACTTGACCACTCTATAGAAAAAATCCATTGTTTTGCTATTGCATCTGAGATTTCACGATTTTATAATTTCAAGGTAAAAGAGGAAAGAAGATTAGTTGAATATTAATGAACGAAAGCGATAGAATAGAAATAATTAGCAAGATATTATCTACTATGTTGTTTTAAGTCACAATATAGAAAAAACGCTACTCTTGATGATCCTATAAAATT
The DNA here is from genome assembly GCA_006503575.1 of Baylisascaris schroederi. NCBI lineage: Eukaryota > Metazoa > Nematoda > Chromadorea > Rhabditida > Ascarididae > Baylisascaris > Baylisascaris schroederi. The sequence continues at coordinate 740,981 of QEWY01002404.1, read as the reverse complement.
TTTGAGTATTAAAAATTGAGTAATATAAATGTTAACTCGAGGATGGTGTCTTCTTCTAAGGATGCGTGAACAAATACGATACGAAATATTCAGTTTCAAATGGAAAATGATATGAAATAACTAAATTACCGCAATATTTTTTCAAATTTCGAATATTTCCAATGATATCTCAAATAAAATTGAGTGAATATGAAGCATTTCACAGCAGTCAGAATATTAAAAAAAAGGCAATCAAAGTGAAAAACGTCAACGAGATATTTCATCTTTTCCATTATCACACACTACCATAAAAGATGCTTCAATGAACATTTTATTAAAACACAGAAGCATACCTCATGAATCCAATAAACGATTTATGTGACGTCATTCATCGAAAAACACATCAAATGCAAAACTGTTTATAGTGAGAGAAAAGTCGGTCATTTCGTTGACGACTGGCATAATTTTTGTCGATTAACACCATTCGTTTAGTGAATCCTTTATTCACCGAATATGAGGGAGGCAGGCCGTAGAAGTCTCTATTTGGTTTCATTCGACGGAAATATCTGATGGTGGGACATTAGTTATAGCAGCTAAACCGGCTGATTTGTAAAGAGATTGCAATCACCTACATGTACCTATTGTTGTAAATAGCCATTGTATTGAATAGTTCCTGTTTCTATCCCTCTCCTCACAACGGATCGAATAAACGGCTATGGTTGAAGACCATAACACCTCATTTAACCTTAATACATGAGCTACTTATAGCTACTTATGCCAAACCTGAGTAGCTGAAAATTTCCACTTAATGTACATTAGTATCATTCACAAGACAGAAACGGTGGAAGAAGAGTGATTGAAAACAAATGATACAGGCAACACCAACAATAGGCCACTTCACCATCTAAAACGGCAGTTAGATCACGGAGAAGTGCAAAATAATCACAAAATCGCAATATACTTCTAGCAACATTTAGAATCTCCCTTAGTCATTCATCTTCACATACGCAGCCCGACTTTTGGCCTCAGATTACGACCTCAAGCTTCCCGAAGACAAATTTAAGATGAATAATAAATGCAACTTAAGCTGGCCGCATCAGCCTACTGAACAGGAGCAGACCAAAGCCAAACTTGAAACCCTAAATGAGGCACAATGAACGCTGGAAAATTCAGCAGACTCCTATATATAGCCATATGCACACATCAGCTGAGATAGCAAAGGAATCAGCCGCCAACACAATGTTAAAGGTCACCGAATGGACATGATCGTTCCACGGACAATCTACCCGACCGACGAACGATGAAATAGTGGTGTTTTGATCATTGATCACTGATCACTGAACTATGCAATTGTGGCACGGCACCACACAACTGCACATATCAAAATTGCGCCATTAATGACAAAGCCAGCAAAGCACCTCGGCTAATCTAACCCACTGATAGCTTGGTAGCAGGTTCCAGAAGTAAAGATCACAGCAATAGTCTTCACCAGCTTATCATACAAGTTGCAACTTGAAAGCTACTCACCAGGATATTTGAGTTTTAGATCGACCTTGTACAGATGAATTTGGCCTTATCAGCCGTTACAATTCTATCAACTGATTAGCCGAAAAACTGTTTTCTCATGAATCATTTTTCACTGTTCCCATTCCTTAATAGTCATTCATTTTGGTTCCAGCTTAAGTGATTAAGAAATCGACTGAAGGGCTGTGTTGGGTATGGCACCGAAGGGTCATCCCAACATATCTACTTATGATCTAACACTGTGATGATCTCGTCTATTCTTCTTCACATAATATCACTGATCGACTTATATGCTCTTGTGGCTGGGGCTTAAGCCGGGCTTCGACCTATTTGGATTGGTTCGTTCTACTCGTATTTGGAAAACGTGGTGCATCCCCATAAACTAATCCTCCTATCTTGCTTGGGCTCTCGCATATCGGCAACGGCAGATCGTTATCGGCTCATGCCCTCTGCCTACACTCGGTCCCTTCAATGCAGCCGCTGCCAGTCATAGCAGACGAAAAACGCAATCGCAAACTGAGAGTATCAATAATCCAAGTCCCTTGGTCGGTCAGCTGAACCGATACAACCAGCAGAACTTTACAGGCTACCCCTCACCAACTAAATAATTGTACACCATTTAGGCAATGATCCCAACGTTGTTGCCTCGCTGTCCCCATGTTCACCTTTAACTTTATGCGGAGATCTTTTTGACTTCGAGTCCATGATTCAGCATTTAAAAGCATCTCACTCTTCAAAAGACTCCTTTAAATGGACCTATTAAGAGTTCTTGTAACGCTTCTAGGTGTTGCGACAGTACTTTGAGAAGGTCGACAGAGTTCAACAAAGTTGTTTTAAATGAACTTAGACATGCAACTTGCATAGGTGGCATAAAAATGCTCATATATTAGCATACTCTTATTTACAAATGATGGACTACGCTTTTAACTCAAATAATGCTAATAAAAGTGACGTCATCCCACTTCCCACATCAACTGCGTTCATAAAAAACAAACAAGCAGCAAAACAGCATATTAGTCCATCTACATTTTACGTGCTCTGTCCGCTCGTATGAGCCATCCACAGAAGCGAGAAACGTAAAAAGTCAACTGATCCATTGCAAAATGTTATGCAAATTTTTTAGTGGCTGAAGTGATGACTACATTCAGCTGCAAAATTGATCTGCAAAAAGTTTCCATACTATGCCCACCATTATATCAGCAATTTCCATTTCATAACTGCTTCCAGTGGTTCTCAAGTTGAAAGTTCCTGGCAGGCAAGCATAAAAGCATATATAAGCAGACACAAAGCCAATTCTTCGTTGAACAATGTGATCAAATATGAAAATTTGCATCTTAGCACTCAAATAATGCAAATATCGATCGATTTTGAAATGGAAGGAAGATTTGTTGTGGAAGAGTGTGAGGTGTTAGTTCAATGAAGTGGATAATATGAATGCCCGATATCTGCTAAAGCATTTTTTTTCATGATGTCATTCATATCATCAAATTAAACTTGGAATGCGCACTCATAGTACTGCATCATCGTGGCACATAGGAAGAAGTTCGGAATTATAGTTTTTATCGATTGTCATAAGTGAGATAGTTTAAGGTACGATGAACAGTACTGAATAATACAAGAGACGAACCCGGCGAATAGTCAAAAGTATATCTTCAAAATTGAACCCGGCGAATAGTCAAAAGTATATCTTCAAAATCCTCAATAAGAGGTGCACCAAGGTGGATCACGCCAACAATAGCTCAGTGTCTCTTTTGCATAGTTTGAGCAATGAAACCACAGAACTACAAGAAGAGAAGTAAGGAAGAGACCAAATGAACAATGCAACCAGTGAGGGTATTATGAATAATGGGTACAACAGGTTACAAGCAACGTAGGTAAGTGCAAGAGAACAAGTTCTCTTGAAGACAATAAATCTCAAGGTGCTAAGCACAAATACAACAGAGAATGAAGATTAATATTTCATATAGATAATTTAACTGCTTATGCCCTAGGCAACGGCGAAGGTAGAGACTGTAGTGAGGTAGATAATGGTGATAGTTCCTTAAATAGATGGGATTTTTCTTTCTTGGCACACCATAAATAGGAACTCTGTAAAGTAAACACTTTACACGACAGCGAATCCGAAGTGAACCGATAGAAGAGTGAAACTCCTAGGATGCTTTACAAAATGAACTATAAATGATCGTTCATGCTCGTTATTCGATGCTCCCCAGCTTTTAATCAGAAGACCGGAGAATTAAGGGCATCTGTAAAAGCAATGTCTCTGCACCTGTCTCTACACTCATCTCTCAATCAGGTACGAGGGTAGTCTTTGTTGAACCCGTAAAAAGCATCACAAGTCTCAACGTCCACAACCAATTCTTGCACTTTCCGCAATTGCGTTAATCTATCCTTCAGTTGAGGCAGTACTTCACGTATGCTTCGGAAATCACCTTCACCGCCGGTCGCAGCATTCTGGAATGACAAGAAGTTTAAAATGTAGGAATCAAAGTTTTATTTTTGACTACCTTTATAGATGAAAGTTTATTATGAAAGATTATAGTTCAATGAGTACACCAAAGTACTAGTGTCTCAACACTTGAAAATGACGAGAATTGGGAATGCCTGATGAACAATGGAAGGAGATATTTTTTCCTCAAATAGAATCATGGAATGAAGAGCATTTCTCATACTTAACAAAATCCTTCAAATATTGTGTCTAAAATCGAAATCAGACTATCAAGGCTTAGCAAAAATAGATGAATGGCGACCTCATCCAAGCAATTATGCCTCAGTAGCCGGTATTTAAATGCTACAAAATCTTAGCTTTCTTGAAAATTGAAGAAACAATATTGAAAAAAAGCGAGAAAGCTGAGTGAAGAATTATTAACGCTTATACACCTTGTTGGTAAATTCTGATGTCGACACAGAAAAATCGACAGACGACTTCGGTGCCACACCAATTAGATAATCGCCACTGCTGTCGCGACACAGCAACACTCCTCCCTATGAAAACGAATGCTTCTTTCGTCGTTATTTATAAGCCTACCAACTTTTTAGTACTGAGGGAAATAAGCTGAATAGATAGGCATTATATTCATTGATGACATAAGTGCCATTGATCGACCATGGAGAAAAATTAGAGGTGTCGAACAGAATTTCAAAATTTCTTTTCCTTTGTTAAAATGAAGAGACCGCTCAATAAGCCCGACCAAGATAGTAGAATCCTCAAAAGATGGCTTGCATGCTGCCAAGAAGGATCTTATAATTGCCCTTTCGCACAATAACGAAAAATAAAAGCAATGGACAATTATGTATAAAGAAAATGCTGAGCGAGTCTATTCCTATCTTCACCTTCTAGTATGAAATAAATTCAGACGTTGAGGATCTCTTCAAAAACTTGGAATTTTTAACACGATACACCAAAAATGCGATATGAACTAACATTATACGAAGTTTCACCACTTCTACGAGAATTGCTTGACGCAGTTAACGATCCATCATACCGTTTCGGAGTAAAGTATTTGTGGATGTGGAGTACCTCATCTGCAATATTTTCTTCTTAAGAATCAAACACCAAATACTTTTTGAACATCGAAAACATGATCAATTATGCAACTTCAACATAATAAATCGTTTGAACTTGTCGAGGTTAAACATTAGGGTGCTATGCTTTCGGCAAACCTTGCAAATTGAACGCCCGCCGAACGGATGTGAATATATTGACCGACATTTCTATTGTAGCATATCTAATTTCGATCTTTTCTGCCTCACAAAATGCCTAGTCTTAAGTCCACAAGATGGCGTCGCTTGGCTCTTCCAATTATACAACGACGACAGAAAGATGAGTAAAACTGAGTCAGTGTGTTCATGACAGAAAATACGAAGTCTAGAAATTTCCCTGAGTTGATGCGAATTTGGCATCACTATAGTTTCGATATTAAACACCTCATTAGTATAAATAAAGAACCAAACTCTTCCATGTGACAAAACCACTCATAAGAAAAGGCTTGATCAATATGGCAGAGGTGAATATCGGAAATGCAGTAAAACCTTTTTCCAACTTGAAAAGACTCAAGCAAAAAAGAATATAAGAAAAACCTTCTTCTCGATCGCTATACCAAAGAATAATACAATCGTCATAGATGCGAGAGTCGGCCATTGAAATCCAGTTTGTTGCATTTACGTCAACGACAGGCAGCTTCACCACCGAATATTCGCGTTCACTGTCAATTTGACATAGCGGAACGGAAAATCTGAGATGCACAAGCGATCCGTACTCGCCATTGTTTACATCGACCTGAAATTGCTTAGAAGCAGATGCGATAGAACGTCTTCGATACTGGATTAGCCGGATTCGCGTTTATTCCACTCTCTTCGTCGTCTCGAAAATTTTACACGGATTTTTAATTATTTCTTAAATAGAGAAATTACATCCTTCACGTACGAAATATATTACCTGCAGCCAGTTAACGTCCAAGGGCATATCGCATCACAGATGAAGTTCTTAGAAACAAAGGGTCATCTTGCTGGGAGTAATGGACTCAATAAATATTCACTCGTACGGCTCAACTTCCCATTACTTCCCATACATCCCATAAACTCTCCATACTTCCCACATTTCCCATAAAATGATTCCTATTTGATAAAGCGAATATTTCCCATAAAATGATTCCTATTTGATAAAGCGAATGAGATAATTAACAGTTATTTAAGGTGAACAGAATAAAAAATCTGGTCGATAAATTGAATATGACTATCAAAATGGCATATGATTTGCAGCAACTTCAGATAAATGAAGGCAATTTGAAGTCAACCGCTACAGAGATGTCTAATGAGCTCTCATTTCCGGTATATCGAGATCTTAGCGATCGTCGACTTTATCTCGCTTATTGCGATATTTTTTTTCAAGCAAATTGAGAACCGAAGTTTGTTCGGCAAACGTACATACCAAAATCCCGCTGCCATTAACATGGAACGTATCCAAAAGCAACGGAGTCATATCGAGTTCATCGAGTTTATAGGATTTTACGAAATAAGACAACTCCTGTGACCTGAAACGTGGTGAGGTTTTGCAACGCAATCCTTGACTAAAACAACCAACAAACTTCACTAAGCAAGTGAAATCGCAATCGACAACAACGCATTCATTCTTTGGCTTTTGCATACTATGATGAGCAGCTTTCAAAACCGTTCGACTACTGAAAAAAATTTGGCAGAAAATGCCTTAAAGCTTGAAATTTCAAAGGTGCTACAAAAAATGTAGTGAAGTCTTTGATTTCAGCGTTTCTTCTACTAGACTTACAACATTGTCTATCAATCTAAGAAGTTCACTCTTCAAAGCTATTAGACACCGAAAATCTTCGCTAGGGAGTTATCTCGATGCATGAAATCTTTAAATTGCCACTTCTGAACAATCAGAAATTCTCATCTTAACAGCTTTGTTCGCATATGTCGATATTGCATGAGCGGCTCTTTAGGATAAAGTGATCTTCACCCATCATGTTATCGAGTCACCAAGGAACTCTCTCAGTTAATTAGTTTTGTTGCCAGAGTAGTGTTAAGCTTATGCGTTGAGGACTCATCTAAGTGGCGACGAAACATGAGACCATTTTCACCGTTATCCAGACCACCCGCAACAGATATAAATTGATAGAGAATTGTGGAGTTGTGAAATGAACACATCACGCATTCGAGTAGATAAGCATACAACACGCAGCAGAAATGAACGGCAGCGCTTCCGGGGAAAGAATGCAAAAACTGATACAAAGAACGGGTGAATTCCGCTGATTTCATGAACGACAAAACTTCTAAACCTGGGAAACAGTCGACAAATCAACGCATCATTATTGATAAAATCTCTTCGAATGATGTCATGGTGCCAACCGACTGCCCCTCACGAGAAAATGCACAATTCGTTCGTAAGGGGAACGCAAGACATTCAGCAAAATTCGACGGAACAGCATTCTTTGCTTCAACATAAAGACGAAGAAAGCTAAGAGAATGAAGAGAACCTGACAACCATTATAGCGCCATTATGTCAGAATGAAACATTATGTAGCAAGCGTGCGGATGATGATGCATGTAGAGGAAGTAATAGCCATTTAAGCATAAGGAAGAACGAATGAGTTAAACAAATAAATGAAAGCTATTGTACTTACTGGACACAACTTGCCGGCGTGAAAAGGATACTTCGAGTAAGTAGAACGCCGATACACGAATGGTGGAACAATGTATCCTCTGAAGATATCCCTTAATAAGCACTTCTTCGTATCTTTACTTCACGACACCCTCATAAATATAATTGTGTTGATTCTTTGAAAAGCCGACAAACAAATTTAATCCTTGCTTCGTTCCACCAAAGAATATTTTAGTCAAGCTAGGATATATATCAGCCAGAATGCAGTCACGGAACAGTGGCGAACTGTCTCGAATACTCTTTTTTTTCCGGAGCATTCGCTATTGCTTTGTAATTAGTGAAATGAAAACTTCCACTTTTTTCAAAAATCTTCTTAAGACAACACTTTCAGGAATTCATATTTACGAATGGTAGGGAAACAAAAAGCCGTATCCGTCACACATGACTTCCGGCTTTAAGCGAAGGAAAGCAGACTCAGAAAATGAACTACACTAGACTGTAAAGAGGTAATGAAATGCGCTAAAAATAAAGAATGACAATGTGAACAATTTCAAGAATGCAGAGAATCTTAATGAAAAGTGCAACCTTTTCGGCGCTATCGGGACCATCGCCAGTTAAATCATTGGAACATCACAGCCCAAGAATTGCAGGGCGTTGAGATTTATTTCGTCCAACGTTATTATTTAAACTTCAACCTCCCTCTGTTGAAAGATGATCTCGTCCAGCTCACCAGCCATTAAACTCAAGATTTTGATGAAAGCAGTAATGCACCAAATGTTATGAAAGCAAGGGCGATCCCATATGTACTAGCGACAATACTGGGAACGAGATGCTATAGTTTTGACCACACTAACACGATAAGCGAGGTTATTTCGCAACTAAAGACAAATGACAACTTACTTGTGCTGTAGGCCACTATCTTTAAAGCGTAGGGGTAGTTCTCGGGATCTGTTTGCATATCCGCCGATGGCAAAGCCCACGATAGCCTGCCCTCTCCAAGCTTTAGAAGCAACAACGAGGTCGCCAATTTCAACAACATACCACTTCGGCACCTAGAACAACACTCATGTTATTTATAACTAAAAAAACCAAAAAGAAGTGATCAAAGAATTGAAATAACCAAAGAAACTTTCGTAGTAAGTGAACCAGAACGACTGAGCTTGTTTGTTTGTAGCGGAACATGATAAAAAATTGCTTTAGATAGTGTAGTGGATGCTGAACAAGAATGCCAAATTTATTTTTGGCTGCACCGGATTCAGTGGCTTTAACTCTCAATACAGTACCGATCGACCATGGGGCGAGTGATTCAGAAGCTATGCTTCGCCAAAGATAAGTCTGACATTTGCACTCAGAATCTGCAACGCACCTCATCGGAAAGTCGAATAAACAAGATGCGAAAGGTTTTGTACGCTAAAATAGAATCAATAGCCAATATTTTGTTGTTATCGGTAAAACATACAAAAAATCTAATCAACTATCGATCGAAAAGACGTCACATAAGCTGACACATCACTCAAATAAACTTGCCAACACTTCAATGGTATGGCAACCGAGCAGACATGACTGCACAATTCAAAGCCACATATATCAGCAATGAACAACGATTGATATCAAAATGAAGTCACTTAAATCATTGGATCAATGAACCAAAGATGGGTGCACATGCATCACACGATCACCGATTCACTGCAAATGAAGCAATCGAAATTGAAGTAAACGAATGGCAAATGTGAAGTGCGCTTGCTTTAAAGCACCTGCAGATTACCCTATCAATCGTGCATTGTAAGATAAAATCATATCAGGCTCCTCAACCAATAAGAATCAACTATGTTTCTCTATTATTACAATTTTTGTTACAATGTAAAAATATTATCACTGAATTTACCGAAGAAATTATCACTACACATTGATATATTTAGATAATTAAATAAACCACAAATAACCATTAAAAAGCCCCACATCCTAATGAACCATGAAGTGAACAAATAAATAAATAGATAAATCTTATCTTCGTCTATCATCTACACTACCTGACGAAATTGAAGTTTACCGATTCAATTACGTTATTGCATCATCACACAAATGAAGTACATCTAAGAAATAGCACAAAAAAATAGTGTTTACACTTAGCACAAACGTTTTACTTGGAAACACAAGAGCACTCCTATGAAAGAAACAATCAATACTTCAGTATTTACTCATCCTTGCAGGGAAGTGCACTTGTGGGGTATTTTATGAATTAAAAATAGCAAAACTATTAAAAATGTGAAACTTAGATACCTTACGACATTGAGCTGAAACCAATTTTAAAATTTAAATTCACTGCTTACAATCTCAAAGGAAATCATTTTTAAATATTTCTAAATGTTTCCTATGACTCAAAATTTTCTAAACAATTCAAATCGACACGCACGACAAATTTAGAAATATATTTTTACACTGAACATCGAAAAAAGAGGAATAAGCCGACATGAAAACTCATATATATTGATGAGGTTGAAGGTTACGCGCAATATAAGTGACTCACTAAGCAGCTTTCTGAAGGAGACTCGTATTGCTGACGTGCAATTATAAAAGGCACCGGATCAGCGAGATCGATCTCTTGATCGTTCACATACGGCGAACGCTATTATCACTCCGTTCAAATGTCACTCAAGATCATAATTTCCAACGCAGCAAACTCGCAAACACCACAACTCGGATAATTGTACCTATAATAGATATACAATTGACTGCTTGATTAATATATGTTGATTAATATGTGATGCTAGACCTCACAGTGCGGTCAGCGTGTATTTATATAAAATTTTATTCTTAGGTAATGTTTTGGCTCAAATAAGAAGTCATTCGGCTGCCCTCGAGGTTGGGTAATTAAACTTGCTTAGTTGTATGAAACAACTTTAAACGCACACTGTTGTACAAATAGAACATCTAAAAACGTTAATAAACAATAGAGAGCTTAGCTAAGGATAGCAAGCATTTCGAAAGAAGGATGTTTCTTCCAATGAGAATTGCTTTTGTATCGCGTATTCAGAACTTCTGCTCCTTACTTTTTCCTCTTCATGAGCTCATAAAGCATGATTGCGCAGCAGTGCTTAGAAGAGGAGTCCAACTAGGATTCACTCGCAGCAAGAAGATTTGGAATCTCTCCCTCAAGCCTCCCCCCCTCCCCCCCTCCCATCCCTCCAATTGCTAGATATCAAGCATGATGGATGGACCGGTTGCACATCGTATAAAAGTAGAGCACGTCTAGATTCGAAAATGAGCGTGCATTTTCGCAATATCCGATTCATACTCCCTAACCCCTTCACTATAAGTTGGAATGAGGAATCCCAGGGTTTCTATTTAAGATGAATTGATAATCTACTAATGAAAAGTGATCGACATATGAAAGAAAATGTCAAGAATATGCATTAATTACGCTAAGTTTTTTTTTATAACAAAGACTTATCGCATACGTAAGTGGTTTTATTCTTAATTCAGTGGTGCTGAAAGTGCACGAACTGTATAATACTGTACAAGTGCAATGCATTCTACTGTTACTGTAATTCATCACTCACGCGATAAAAAATTCAACCGATGCACACTATAGACGTTGGCTATCAATCAAATGCAACATCACCCAAAGGCGCTGCCGATTTAATATCATGGACCGCATTTCGGATTATTATTCCAATTTAGAAATATTTCCTTGGGATTATTATCAAGGATAAGTGCTGTAATCATCTTTTCGATATTTCATAAATAAAATCTACTGTACTATTACTTTGCTAATATTCATTTCAGTGAATAAATGCAGCGAAAAAATAGCAAAATAGCAAATGTCTATAAGAATCAATGGCAGAAACAAAATAGATTATTCGATTATTCATATTGAAGATATACAGCATTTGATGATGTTGATAGAAGACCAAGTAAAAATGGTAAATGCAATGACAACAGCATGTTGGGTGATTGATACTAACAACACAAAGAAAACTATACAATCTAAACAATTTCTGTGTAGTTCTGTATGGATGACATCGAAGAAGTTTTCATATTACGTTTGGAAATTTGAAAGTTGGCAGCAATCACTCTCATTTCCATTAGTCTTCGAAAATCAATAGGCCGTTATGCGGAAATACCATCAATGGAAACTCACTGATCATATTCAAACAGTACTTGAAGCTTTCAAACTCTTATCCATAATCTTTACATAAACCCTTCCCCCTCCCTTCTCCCTCCACCACTGAAACTGTATCACAAACACAATCTCAAGCAGGACTGCAAATCCTGAGAAAAACGAGGAGGCGCCGCTGATGCACCCAAAGAAAAGACTCGTAAATACATGAACACAAAGAAAGAAGTACAAAGCGTAGCTCCATCTTCACCAGCTTCTTATCACTCTCTGATTGGAGGTGGTAGCAACAGGTCGCAATATGGATTTCAACTAGGTTATCAAAGTAGCAAAAAGTAGGAGGAGGAGTGGGGGGGGGGGGGGGGGGGAGAAACATAAGCGAAAAAAAAAATTCTGGAGGTCTTCACCTTTCTGTCGTCAGCCAAACACGAAACTAAGCCCGAATACTATGGAAGAGCGAGCCCACTGCACAAAATTTATTGGTTTACAAGCTCTCACATATATGGCATGGAAAAAAGAGTGGAAATTAATGCTTGAAGGGTTTTCAAAAAAAGCCTATTTAGTAAGGGTAAGTAGGCCCTGCATTTGTTTGAATATTTCTGTTCAAAGGTAAAGAGATTATTAGTATGTAGTAGGGATTTCGTGGAAGCCACTGCATCCGGAAACTCCCTCTTCCGGATGCATACACACCCTCAATGCAATGGACGTGAAATGGATTGGCTAAAACAAACCCATCCGCTACATTCAAATGAACGCTGTAAATAGAAATAGGTTGCTAAAATGGAATGCAAAATTCTGAGGCCCTTTCATTCTTACATTGATTTCAAGTTTCTACTGGGAACGTTATTTTGTGAGAACGTTTCAACACATACCCAACGTTCTTGATGAAAGACCTACATCATGATCTATCATGTTGTAAATCAAAATATGAGTCTAATGAAGCACATTTATTGCTCGAACTACGATTGCCACTGGTTACTGCGCAGTCGTTTGTAAATGACTCCTAGGCTGTATTTTATGGATCCATTCAACCTGGTACCCGCAATGGGACGAAGGAGCTGGAACGGGCCTGGATTCGCTCGCGAGCGGAACAGCGGCGGATCGACTTATCACTTCCGACATGCAAGACACCGGCCTAAGCCTTAACCTTCATACGATCTTACGATTTTTCCTCTTAAGCAGACGTGGAAACGATATGAAGAAACATTTATTCGTAAAGAATGCTCTTTTGATTAAAGTAAAGTAAAGTTAAGGATGAACTGCCATAGAGTGATTTATGGAAATATTCTAGCCGGCTGCCTCAAACAGTTGTAACTCGGCTGTTTCCTTCCATCCCAGTACTCGCCCATTGCTTTGATTGCCCGCATCGAAATAGCAAAAACTCTTAAAGATACATCGGGAATTTCTTATCAAAAGTCGATGTAAATATAGCGGTTTCTTCAATTTTCACGAAGTATAATAGAAATATAGAAATAAAATAACATAATAATATATGAAAAGCATATATTAGACAATGAAAATTATGAAAAACCAAGCAATTTTATTGCAATTTTGTTAATAGCAGTTAATTTATAGAATTTTAACTATGTTGAAAGGTATGCAACAATCAATATCGACATGAAACTTACATATAATTAACCATCAAAACTGAATTACATTTGTTCTAGTCGATCATGACTCAATGAAGAAAGAAAGGAAGAAAATTTTTTTCTAATATAAGTGCAATTTTGTTCGCTCACATCAGAGAGGAATGGAATGCATACGGATGAGGAAACGTGCCGTCGCCACTTCACATTCACAAATAATAACACAGAAAAAATGCTCTCCTTTAAACATCGAATTTCGAGATCACATTGAACCCTTTAAACATATCTGAAATATATTTCCGCAATTATTTCGAAAAATTGCTTTTTCATTCCCATGTAAGCAGCAAGTCAGTCATTTACTCGCTAAGTAATAATAACTAAGTTATATTCGAATTTCTACCAATTTTTACACCAGTTGAACTTGGAATATTGTTGAAAAAAATTCTGTCGGCTGTCAAAGCGAAAGAATGCAGTGGATAATCGCTAAAAACACTTGCAATATCCTATAAATAAAAGTCGCCCCTTTCCGCTTGATGATTCATTCATAAAGACAATAAAACGGATGTTTCTGATGCAACATATTTGACAATAAAAGCAGATAAATATAAGTGGTGATTCAGAATTTCCTTTCAAACATAAATTTTTAACAAAATTGTAGATTTACTGTAGATTATGGTACTGTTATGAGCCGAAGCCAACAAAACTGAACTCCATCATTTTTGCTCATCAAGCTGTCAAAACTATAGACCACCCACTCATTAATGAAATTTTAAAAAAGTTGAATATGCCTTTATGTTAACGTTTCTCAGTGACTTCAACTACCTCGTAGGTATACTTTCTGGAACTTAGAACGGTACAGCTTAAGTTATTACTTTTACAAGTAATGCCGCACATTTGCCTTCACAAATTACAGAAATTTGCACTACATATATAAATTTCTCCTACAATACCTAATAGCATTAATAATCATAACAATTCGGCGATACATTTGCTCGACGCAATCACCTTCTAGAATGGAAAGCCCTCACATATTCCGGAAGATGCAGTACGCCGCTCAGATTCTACCTCCTTTGTAAGGAATTCTTTAACAAGGTATTCGTGAAAATCCGCTCTTCAGCCACCTTTCATTCTGCAGGCCGATCGACCATTGATTGTTTCCAATCAGCGCGTCTCATATAGAATCATGAATACTGTCTCCCGAAAGGTCCACTTTAGGGCTGTTCTTCATGCAGAAATTCCATTTTGAATAAATCCTCAGAACGCGGTCACAGTCTTCAGAACCTTTAGAATCTAAAGATGAAAATTTTTAACACAATGTTCATTTATTTGGAAATCAAAAAGGAAAACAATATCGTAGAGAATTTCAATGCATTATAAGAAGAAAAAACGACGCATCTTAAAAGAATATCATCAGAACAGTTCACTTATGAACAAACCAACCCAATCAATAGACTTCTATAATAATAAGATTTCACTCACTATTTCAACACATCATTTCTTATATTCTGTCGCCCTTTCCTCGCTGAAATTTGGAACGAGAAACTGCCTTTCATTTAAAAAAATGTCGATTTTTGAATAACTGAATTGCATAAACCTATACCGTTCATGCGTCTGTCAAAATCAATTCAAATTGAAGTAAAGCATAGTCCACCACTCATATAAACAACCTAAGACACCGAATACAAATAAACTGATTGTATCATAGTATGTTGACTTGGTTGCGACTTCGGCTGACAGCCGGGAGGTGGAAAAGCTCTCCAAGGGCGAAAAATTATTTCCTCATCAGCGATTTTCTTCTATCTTTCGCTTTCCCCTCTTTTTTTTTCACGCAGTTTTCTGTGCATTTCCAACATCAGTGCGAAAATGTTATTTCTAACTAAAAGATTACCTCGAACCAGAGTAGGAGGGGAGGTAGTGTTAGAAGGAGACAAGATCATCCATGATTAGAACCTAAAACGCAAATGTATAAGCTAAAGAATTCACTTGCGAGCGCAAACAGAACAAATGAAGAAGTATATTGCAATCTTAGAACAAATCGCCGGATTATGGCATCATGCTTTCCATGGAGCAGTATTATGTAAAACAATTCCGGAATGAGTTATTCTCGGTGGAGGATAAGCACATCAACACAATCGCCGAGATGACTGTACTACGTTGAAACTTCTACGAGTAGTGAATATCTTTTAATATTTCATGATCACATTCGAATCTCCCTTAGCTATATCATCAAACTATAGCGCTGTTATTGTATTGAGCAGGATAGGAGCACAAAGTCGAGAGATTAAATATTCTCGTCATCAATGTGTTATTATTATGTCCATAGTTGCATAATAGGGGAGCAACATTACCAAATTTCGCTGCTCGGATTCGCTCGTAATGAACCGTAAACTGCGCATTGAATTTTCATAGAGGGGAGCGATGATATTTCTTTTTGAATGTCCTCTGAAACAGCGATCACAAGAATTTCCCACTGCAGAAATCTTCTACTCTTGTTGCAGCATGAATATGGATTTGCCCGTTCCATAAAATGAAAAGAATAGCGACCACAATTTGTCGGCTTATCGAACCGCGAACGAAAAATCATCCATAACAACGATCAGAAATTACGGCAACTAAATACTACAGTCACATTACTAAAGCCCCTTTTCACGTGCTGTTCACGTGATCACTATACTGGACCGGAAATCAACCATGCTAGATGAGACCTGTGGAACTTTGCGAGGTAGATTTTGCTTCAATGAGTCGTGCGACCAGTTGTTCTCTATCTTTTCCTCCAACCCTTCCCCATCCTCCCTCCCCCCCCCCCCTTACTCCGTTCACTGCATGTGGGAAAGACTCAAGTGTTGATCGGGTTGCATAATGTCGATCGCAGTCAAGGTACCACGGGATGAATCGCTCATTGGGCTTCCCATTCTCTTTACCTACCCTAAAAAGGTCGTACTGTTGATCTAGTTACGTAATCCCGGTCATGCTCAAGGTGCCAAGCAATTAACCGCTCATATTGCTGGACACTCCTCCCCTTCAAGCAAAAAAATTCTGGTGTTGATCACACTTCATAATCACTCAGTTAAAATGCTTGAAAGCGACAAAGATATGATATTCAATGCCAATTTTCAGCAAATTCTCTCACTAAAGCTTAGAATAATAGGATTCTGCTTTCTCTTGCCTAATTTTTCTACAAATGGATCGCCTTAGGAAGTAAACCCAAGTTGACCTGAATGAACTGCACACCCAGCCAGATGCATTGTCGAACAATCGACGGTGGTTGAGAATTTCAGAGCGGAAGGATAACCTCGACGTTGAAATTATCCTCATGGAGATGTTCTGAATTTCATTTCCTGGCTGATAAAAAATAGTGCTATAAGAAGCAAAATCTTCAAAGATTATGAAAAAAACATCATAGAAAATAACCGCACAATAGCTAATCCTCTAACATCACCAGCCCTACAAAATTGCACACTTTAGCCTGGCAAGTGAACTTCCTAGTCACTTTTTTTTTCAACGATATATGGCGATGAAAGGATACGAGTCAAAAAATTCTGTTCTCCTTCTGAACAAAAGGGCAGAGAGAAATTGACATATGTTCATGATTACACCAAGCCACATACATCAATGTACTGCTTTATATCCATAGTAGGTGATGGCAAAAAACTAGGAAGTGGGCAAGCCACACCAAGAGTATAATAAGATCGGAGACCGTTCAACTACAGTGGGACATGACCACTTTTGTTACGTTAAAGTATAGTAGGTATATGTGCTCTAAGCTGAAAAATATGTTGCATCGGCAAATCTGTAATGTCGTATGAATGAGTGGATGCGTTAAATTAGCAACTATAGCCTAACGACAATTGCAAAGAATTACCAAAAAGAAATTAAAAACAGGCATTTTCAGGTTGACCTAGATGAAGCTTTCCAGAGCCTGAATACGTCTGAGAAGTGATCGAACGGGCAGCACACGAAATCGTGCGATTTTTTGGCCAAGTGCACATTGAGCAGTACAGAGGTCAGAAAGCTGACAGACAAAAGAATAGGTGAAGACCACAGAAATGCAAACGACGATTGATGAAGCAGATGTGAGCCTCTTAGAAAGCAATCAGAAGGTAATTGCAAAGGTTGAGCGACGCAACGAAACACTCGGCACCGGAATGGAGGATGAGGCATATCCTATCAGGATATAATGAAGAATTATTCCAAACAGGATTAGAAAATTAGCGAGTGCAAGTTCCGCTTCAAAAAGAATAAGAAAGATGTAAGCAGTTAGGCGAAGTGATCGAGAATCAGAGTCGAAGATAACAGCACAAACGAAGAAAGCTGATGAAGCGGTACTTTTAAATATTATGGGTTGTACTATGCAGAAACAAGAAACCAGCGCCACAAACAACAGCAATAATAATTTATTTCTCATTGAAATGTTCCTTGCTGTATCGCGGATTTAAAAAAGGGAATCTTTACTGCTGAGCCACCATGTATTACTGCTAGTTGTCACCTTTTCAATGACGTTGGGGGAGTGCCAACGCTGAAAAATGATTACTGTATCAAAGTGTGTTTTCACTGGCAAGAAGGGTATGAAAAAGAAAAGTAAATAATGAGAAAGTCGACCTCGAAGATAATCGCAGAATGTGGCGGGTGGAAACTATATCGCAGCTAGAACCCATATGAATCTACAATAGAAAGTTTCTAATTTTGACGTTATTTTCAACCTTTTTAGCAGGTAATGTCTAGCGATCGTTATATTACTGCATGAACGCTCAACATCCGTTAAATATTATCCTTCTAGGAGGTATCTATATTATATGAGCAAAATTAGGACATCTTTATTTTCAATTTATCATATTTGTTTATATTTATTAGGGATTTAGACTGCGATAATTGATTGTTTCGCATGAGAATATATTTTTTTGAATAAGATCATGATTCTGCGCTCAAGGTAGGAACGTTTCCTAATAATTATTTGTGCAATTATACTCCAAGTAGTAACGAAAACACGCTTTAATAACGCTTTCGCAGTACGACTGCCTCCGAAAGAGAAAGGATTGCCGAACAATGAATTAGATCTTCAGAGGTATTCATCAAGCAATTGTATGGGAGACGACTGAAAAAAAAAATTGTAATGCTAGTTATGAGTGAGAATACGAATATGCAACATCAAATTAACAATCTTTTAGATTTCCATGACCTTCTTACTCAATTTTTTTAAAATTAATATCTTTCAGACTTGTGTGCTCTCTCTAACAGCGCTGAAAAATTTTGAAAACTCATAAAAGTTTAAAGAAGTTGAGGAAGGAGTTTTTCGACGCAACAAAGCAGACAGTTCTAAGAAACGATCGGAACGGAAATATAAGATAATTGCCTCATTACAATGAGGCAAGTAACGAACTCACGGGAACCGTTTGAAGTAATCTACTACAGTTTAGATAATGTAGGTGAAATTACATGAAACATCGAAATCAAATTACGAACAAACGGGCAAACAAAATCGAAACAATCGACACCTCAGAAACGAGAGCAGTTTCTCACCAATACATAGTGCAAAGGTGGATCTTCAGAAAGCTGCCTGCACATGAGTGCTTTCAACATTTTGCAATACGTATTGAGTGATGCGCACAGAAAGTACTAGAGTTACCGTAGAAATTAAAAGTGATGAGAGGAAACGATTGTGAAAGGCGAGAGTCGTCCTCACAGAGATACAAAAGATGATGAATGTTCACAAATAAATCAAACAAGTCACATCCATCAGCAATAAGTGGATCGCTTTGTGTCTCCGACGCAGAAAAAGACAACTTCACAACCAGAAACGCTTCACATTTGATGTTTACTTTAACACCAACCAACTTTAAAATCCTGTCAAATAGATCCACACACTCAACATAACTCAGTTCAACGAAACAGCCTGCAACGAACGGTACCTCTCCCGAATCCTTATCGCTGAATGGCTTTAGAATACGAAAGCGATCCAGGTTGGCAATATCTGAGGCGCAGTCGAGAACAGATCGCTGCGGTAAGAATTTCTATGATTTTCTTAGTTCGCTGAGCAAAATTTAGCGACTCAATCTGATAGTTTATTGCTTCTAAGAAAGGCCTAACCTATTTGAGGAATAATTACGAATAATTACTGAAGGTCAGACCGATTTGTGGAATAATTACTAAAGTTAACTCAAATGGCAAAAATTCCCATACAAGAATGAAAATTATACATTATCACTGTTTCAGGATGATTTTCTAGTTTCACATATTCATTCTTTCATAGACTGCTGTTTTATCTCTAAAAGCAAAAAGCTAAGCACAAATATAGAAGGAAAGTTGGTAAGACCGTGTTTCATCGTACAGACGACTCACAAACGCGGTTAATCGCCCTATTCCAAATTTCTAATCCATAGCTCGTGAGTACCGCCTAGGCATTACTTGCATGCTTTTGCTCGACATAACGTTTCCGACCACATTGTTTTCACTTCCCTCATCGGCATATATTTTTTATGGTCTCCTTTTCCTCATTATGACTACTAAAACGAGCCTATCGCGATATCTAAATTAAATAGAACTCTTTAGAAAGTGGTGATAAAAAAACTTTACCAATCTTTTTGCATAGGAGCATTCTCAAAACACGCAAAACCTTTAAGAAAGGTGCACACCAACCATGGCAGCAACGGCCTCATTCGCTTCAAAGCTTGGAAAAATTCCGTGATAAAACTTAATTTCAATTCCACTCGCTAAGAAGGATCATGGGATGTTGTCAATGGGATGTATCAAAAAGCTTTTACAGGATCAGTCAGCTCCATACGATTCGAAAAAAGATGTTTGGATTCCAGATAAGGAGGAAGGTTACATTGCTGCACAAATAGTTACCACGAAAGGAGATCAAGTTGTTGTACAAGCGAATGGCGTAGAGGTAAAAACCTCGATAAACTATTCTCACAATATCATCAAATCACTCAGAAAGTTTGCATATCATTCACGCCAACTAGATATTCCTTTTTTTTACGATAATTGAATATTTGAATGAAGAATTTAATGGATTCCTTCAGTTTGAGTGAAAGGATGAGTGAAACAATCAGCAGAAAGTGAAAAAGATGATCTGTTTCTGAACAGTGCTCATCCCTCTTGAATTAACGAATAATGGTTAAGTAAGTATCAAAGAAGTTCTTGGCTAGCCATAACTTCAAACGGTATGTAAATTTTCAGTGGAAATATGTTTTGCACCCTATAACTCACAAACAAATTTAAACTCCTAAGGTTTAGATCATCTGCAAAGACGTCTTCATTCTCGAACGTCACTGACAGATGAGTAAATATCAAAAAAAAAGACAACAAATCAACAATTGGCTAGAGCAAAAACTATGACGACTCTACAAATACCACATACAGGTGGTCTCATATTACAAAGTTTTCATGCCGCTCTAACGAAAAACTTCTACATAGAATATACACTTCCAGCATAATCGATAGTCCTATAAAACGCTTCCGAAAAGAAGTGAGAAGCAGCATCAAATTCATAAATGCTAACATAATACTTTAGCCATCTGGATCCTAGAATATGTGTCAATGTGTTGAGAGAAAGTCGATTGCAGAAAACGCTGAAAAAAGATCTCTGTGCGCAGATGAACCCGCCTAAATTCGAGAAGACCGAAGATATGTCGAATCTAACTTTCCTTAATGATGCGTCCGTCCTACATAATCTTCGAGCTCGTTATGGCGTTATGCTTATTTACGTAAGTTAATTTGATGATCAATGTGGTTTCACTATCAGTAAAACATACTAAATACAACACACTAGAAATTGGTATAAAATAAACGACAGCAGTAATCGCCCTACGCTACTACATTCCTACCTTTCGCAATTTTAAGTCAAGCGATAATTATGCATTTCGACAGAACATGCAAACTAGGAGCAGCTCAGAGTCAAGCAAATACTTTCATCTAAGAAAAACAAGAGTATAATAAATTATCAGAATATGCGATGAATAAATTTTAATATGTTAGAAGAAAAGTCATCTATAATGAATGCATTATGATGAGCATATCGTCGAGCTAGCGCACACATCACGCTTCCTTCAATCGCCACAATAAAATGTATTGTCTATTGAAGATGATAGGCAACAACATTGCAGCAATGCTAAACCATGTAAATGATCGTGATTGCGCAGACTTTGCACTTTTTGAGAAACATTCAAATTAGCCACGAGCAACGTAACGCAGAGCAAATAAAACCCGGCAATTTTTTTACTCACTTTGAACTCCTTACTTTATCTAGCTATCGGCATTACGTGATTGCAATATACCACATAGTTTCGTTCAATTAAGTTTCCGTTGTATTAACTCTTCGCTTTGCTTAATTAAAATGTAGTCTGAAATCGGTGGATGTAATCACTTGTCGAAAGCTCCTACAGCATCCGTTTTTTCCCTTGACGATACCGTACGAGGAAAAAACGATTGTAATGCAATTGCAGACGTATTCTGGTTTGTTCTGTGTGGTGATTAACCCATATAAGCGACTCCCCATTTATACGGATTCGGTGGCGCAAATGTACATGGGCAAACGACGAACGGAGATGCCACCGCACTTATTCGCAGTATCCGACGAGGCATATCGCAATATGCTTCAAAATCACGAAAATCAATCGATGCTTATCACCGGCGAATCTGGCGCCGGAAAAACCGAAAACACGAAAAAGGTCGGTTGTTGAAGAAGACTTTTTATCATCTTCTGCAGGAGATGAAACTTCTTATGATCAATCGTTTTTAAAAATTGCGACCATAGTTTGTAGCACTCATAAATCCCACAAAAGTTCCTCACCTCAGCAGGAATGCCGCTACACCTCAAATGTTCTCGTAGTTTCTAGTATAATAATTTCGGCTTAGATCATTGGCCAATTATTTAAACAAATCTTGGCCGTCGTAATAAGACAAAGAAAGCCAAGAATCTTGCATGCAAGTTCATTTACATTTTACAGTATGCCTGCACTCTTCGCATGCGAAGAAAAATGAAACAAGAAGCTTGGGGAATTTTAAAAAAATTAGAGAGTGAAAGCGCCTGAGAATAGAGCTTGACGTTATTCAAAGATACTTAAGGTGATTGCGTATTTCGCATCGGTTGGTGCAAGTCAACAAGCGCAAATCGCAAATGACTCAGACGGCAAGAAGAAGGTAACACTCGAGGATCAAATTGTGCAGACAAATCCTGTTCTCGAGGCATTTGGCAATGCACGAACTGTGCGCAATAATAATTCATCACGTTTCGGCAAATTTATCCGAATTCACTTCTCTAAGCATGGAAAGGTCGCTTCATGCGATATCGAGCATTGTAAGTTTTTCATTGAATCTCCCCTGATTCGCCGCCTGAAGAACCCCGTGGCAACACGGCATAACCCCATCCATCCCTCCCAATATTCAAGCTCAAGATGATAGAGGGCGAGTTCGATAGCGTACAAACAGACAATCAAAGAAAGAGTATGTTTCTTCAATCTTATTGGAAATAAGTCAGCGCGTCGGTATCCACCACAATAAATTTGACAGGAATATAATATGGTAGCCTGGATATGTTCGGTTATTCGCCTAGCTACAAACAAAGATTCACTACATATATTTACAATTAGTTGACGTAGACCTCCCATCCTTTTAGTGGAATTTTCAGAAGTGCACCAACGTTTCGTATAGAGCAACTTATAAATTTAGAACGGAATCAAGTGTACTCTGCATACGACGTACATATCGTACTCTCTCCGTTTTTCTTCACAACTGGTTTAACGTCGTTTTCTCTCACGCTGCACTTCTATCACCTTCGTCTTCGTCACTTCCAGCATCTATGCGTATATCACCTTCATCCTCAAGTAAATAATCCATCGTTGATCAAAACAGTCGTATTTCAGATCTTCTAGAGAAATCACGTGTGATAAGACAAGCACCAGGTGAACGATGCTATCACATCTTCTACCAGATGACTTCCGACTATAAACCCGAGCTGAAGCAGACCCTCCTTCTTGATCGTCCTCTACGTGATTATTACTTTATTGCACAGGCTGAACTGACAGTTGATGGAATGAACGACACAGAAGAGTTCCAACTCACTGATGAGGCCTTTGATATTCTGCATTTCTCACCGGAGGAGAAGATGAATTGCTACAAGTTGATGTCAGCACATATGCACATTGGTAATATGAAATTCAAGCAACGTCCCAGAGAGGAGCAAGCCGAACCTGATGGCACCGATGAAGCCGAGAAGGTGAGCTGATTCCAAGTTCTTCTTCACAACTAATGGAGACTATCCACTGATAAGAGCGATTACTATGCCAACTGTGCCAAAACATTATAGAAATTCTCCTGTGGAGAATAAAATGAATTTGCAAAATGATATAAAAGAGGAATGAATCTGAAATTTTCGCGTTCAATGAATGCATCGGAAACTTTCAACAATGAACATAAATTTTTACTCTAATACAAAGGATTATATTTCCTCCATTTTCTCGTTCAGAATAATGATGTGACAATAAAGCAAAAAATTGCAGGCAGCAAAGATGTACGGAGTGGACACAGAAGAACTGCTGAAGGCGTTCACCCACCCCCGAGTGAAAGTGGGAACCGAATGGGTGAACAAGGGTCAGAATGTTGATCAAGTCAACTGGGCAGTCGGCGCTATGGGTAAGGCGATCTACGCGCGGGTCTTCAACT
The DNA here is from genome assembly GCA_006503575.1 of Baylisascaris schroederi. Taxonomy (NCBI): domain Eukaryota; kingdom Metazoa; phylum Nematoda; class Chromadorea; order Rhabditida; family Ascarididae; genus Baylisascaris; species Baylisascaris schroederi. Next base: position 716,995 of record QEWY01002404.1, on the reverse strand, counting down.
GGCTTGTCAAGAAATGCAATATCACTCTCGATCAGAAGGGAATCCCTCGACAATACTTCATTGGCGTCCTCGATATTGCAGGATTCGAAATTTTCGATGTAAGTTTTCATGCTATTAAAAAATAATGCAATTTAAACCATTTCAAAGTCAAGCAGGGATGACTCGGATAACTTAAACCGTGACATGTCAATTACATTATACTCGTCAGAGCTACTGCAAGTTTATAAAAAATGGCTTTTTTATATTCTCTAGAGCTAGGTCAACTTTCTATTGTCTACGTTTCAACGTGCAGCAGCGGTGTTGCATGGCCACCGCATCTGCAATGTTCTTAGACATACAAAGTCACATCGAATAAGCGCGTGTTTTATTTTAAATAAACTCCAAGGGTTAACATATTTCGAACGACTTCTAGGGTGGGAGATAATGAGCGGCTTTTTTTGGTGTTTTCTTAATAAGCTGGTGGCCATGTTTCCTTAAAAAAAGTCTGCTCCGGCACTACGAAACATTACACATGATCCAAAATAAGTTGACCGCTGAGGTTGCGCGGCAGAAGAGCAGTTGTCTATGAGAAAGGCGAATGGGGAGGGTGAGGAGGGGGTGGGAGAGGCGAAGACCCAGCGGAAGCAGAAATGCAGCCCATGAGGAAACATCGTGAAGTAGGACGAAGACAATTATTTACGTGTAGATACCGGAAGCAAGAGTATTGCAAAATTGAAGTACAACGGTCGTTGCTCTATTACCCGTCACTCATTAAAAAGTTCTTATCTCTAGAAATATGCTGTCATCGGTATAACCAAAAAATCGTTTCAGTTCAATTCATTCGAACAACTTTGGATTAATTTCGTCAATGAGAAATTGCAACAATTCTTCAACCACCACATGTTTGTCCTGGAGCAGGAGGAATACGCCAGAGAAGGGATACAGTGGAAGTTTATCGATTTTGGCTTGGATCTGCAGGCGTGTATCGAACTTATCGAGAAACCGATGGGAATCATCTCAATGCTCGACGAAGAGTGCATCGTTCCAAAGGCGACCGATATGACTCTTGCACAGAAACTCAACGAACAACACTTAGGGAAACACCCGAACTTCGAGAAGCCGAAGCCACCAAAGGGAAAACAAGCAGAAGCTCATTTTTAAGCCACCAAAGGGAAAACAAGCAGAAGCTCATTTTGCTATGCGTCACTATGCTGGACTTGTACGATATAACGTAAGCAATTGGCTCGAGAAGAACAAGGATCCTCTCAATGACACGGTCGCTGCATGTCTGAAGGCATCGAAGGGCAACGCTCTTTTAAACGAGATATGGGCTGACTATGTAACACAAGAGGAAGCTTCACATGCCTCGAAATCTGGTGGTCAGAAGAAGAAGGGTAAATCGGGATCATTCATGACCGTTTCAATGCTCTACAGAGAGTCACTCAACAACCTGATGACCATGTTGTACAAAACTCATCCCCACTTCATTCGATGCATTATTCCGAACGAGAAGAAGAAGTCTGGCCTTCTAGATGCAGCCCTCGTTCTGAATCAGCTAACGTGCAATGGTGTTCTCGAGGGCATTCGTATCTGCCGCAAAGGGTTCCCCAACCGTGCCCCTCACGCTGATTTCGTGGAGCGATATGCCCTCCTATGTGCTGACGAATCCAAATCGAGCAGCGATCCAAAAGAATGTGTCATCAAGATGCTCGATAGACTCGTCGACGAGGGTTCTCTGAAGGTCGAGATGTTCAAAGTTGGCCTCACAAAGGTATTCTCTTCCCTTACCTCGAACATGCCAATAGGATTAATGAAAGCGATCGTTAGAAAATATAAATATAAGAAGAAATCGGTGAAAACAAATTCCTCACCCCACCTCGCTGACATCTACTGCAGCACCCCTTGAATATTTGTACTTCGCCTCACACCGCAATGATTCCCACCTTGTTCGAATATTCTGGCTTCCTGTTTGGTATTTTTAACAATGCTGAAGCAAAAAAGGCATTCACTGCAATAGGCATTTTATTCAATTTGTTGATTAATTTAGCTTATTAGCAAATTGCTTTAGTGAGTAAACATGGTAAAATTATTTACAACAAAGTGTGCGATACTTACCACGAAACGTAACGAATTTTGCGCCATATGAGCAGCAATATGAATCATTACTCAAACTTAGATACAGCGATACCGAGAATCAATTCACTCGGTTTGCGAGTTTACAGGCAAAAAGAAAGAAAATAACGATCAACCCACCATGCAAATAAGAACTCAAATATGAGCAGCATAGTTGCTTTCAGTCGTTCTCTACAGTTTACTCCATTAGGATGCGATGCTGACATTCGTAAAGTTGAGCGGAGATGCGATGAAAAATGTATATCGCAAGCATTTTACAGGTATTCTTCAAAGCTGGCGTTCTGGCTCATCTAGAGGATCTTCGAGATGCGCGTCTTGGCCAAATAATCGCTGGTTTGCAAGCTAGAATTCGACAATATTGTCAGTTGGTGAGTTCTTAAGGATATCTATCAATACTCTTACAGGTTATTAATGTCTCGAGTTATCGACTTATTAAATCATTCAGGCCACTACAAAGTTATTATTAACTAAAACAATAAGCTGTAGTTTTTAGCCATAGTCGACTGTCACTCATCTATAAAGACTGGAGTTCGGTTCCTCAAAGCTGTTTATAATTTTTGCTTTTATTGCTCTTCTCACTACTAATGATCCCATAAGACGAAACTGTATGAGACTGAATTGAGCGAAACTGAATTAGCATATCTATTGTACGCTTGGCTTGAAACCCAAATATGAATAGCGGTCGTTGAGAGTTCTAGTGCTCAGCTGATCCGAGGTTCCAATGCAACCTTTCAATTGTATTTTATTTATTTGTTTATTTACACATGTATTTATTTGTTTGTTTATCTATTTGTTTCTTTATTTATTCGTTTATTTACTCATTTGTTTACTTATTTATTTGCTGAGCGTCCTATGCAGAGGAATTATAAATGTGAGAAGCACAAAATGGATGCAAGAAGGCAATAAAGGGATAGTGAGAAGCATAGACGCATGACAAACGGCTAGAGCAATCGCAGAACACTTGATAAGCCTGCTTACAGCGAACGCTTTCTGACATTGTTATTAGTAAAAAGATTATTTGTGGATGTAGTACGCACAAGCGACAACCTTATATTTCAAATATGATAAAAAAAAACATCCTATCCTTTTGACGGATCAATTCCTAGCAAATCCTATAGTAAATTCATCGGCAGTATGAGCAGTAGTCGGTGAAAGACTTTTGCAGATCGACCTAAAGGAACGGCGGGAGACTCTGGCTGCAATAAAAATTATTCAGAGCAATGTTGCCGATTGGGCTCATGTGATGAACTGGCCATGGTTGAAATTGTTCATCGATACAATGCCCATTGTGCGTGCAAGTAAGATGGAAGAGATCGTGCAACAATTGCGAACTGAAATCAATGAGTTTGAAGGGAAATTAAGTGGAAAGCATAAAGAGAGGCAAAATTTGGAAGAAGAGCTGAAGAAGACGCTTGCTGAGAAGAACGCTCTTATAGAAGAGATAAAAAATTCAAGGTCGGAAAACATCGAATTAGAGGACCAAATCGATCATCTAACCGAGCAGAAAGCAGTCTTCGAAAAGGAGATGGACAACATCCTCGAGAAGCTGAAAGCAGAAGAAAAGAGAACGGCCGAGGAAGAAGAGGCTGTGAAGAAAATGGAGCAGGCTATGGAAGCTATAAGACGAAATGTTCAAGATATTGAATTAGGAAAAAGGAAATTAGCAGCAGAAAAAGCGGCAAAAGACAATCGCATTCGTTCATTAATGGAAGAAGTATCTCAACAAGAGGAAACAATCTCAAAACTCAGTAAGGAAAGGAGAGCACAAGATGAAAATGCAAAGAAACTACTCGATGATATAAAAGCAAAAGAGGAACGTAATGAGCAAATGGATGCGGTGAAAGCTCGACTCAATCAATCTGTGAGCGAAATGGAGAGGGAAGTAGATAGGGAGAAGCATGCTCGTGCCGAAAGTGACAAAGAAAGGCGAAAAGCGGAAGGAGATCTCCGAGTAACTCAGGAGACGCTTGAAGAAGCTGACAAAGAGAAAAGGGATTTAGAAGCATTAATGAAAAAGAGAGAAACAGAGATGCGATCCATGAATGTGAAGCTCGAGCAACAGCAAGCAGTCGTTAATCGCTTAACGAAACAGATTAAAGACGAGGAAGCGAAAATCAAGGCGTTCGAGGAGGATTTTGAAGTTGAGAATGAGACAAGAATGAAATCAGAACGGGCTCGAGCTGAAATCCATCGTGAGCTTATCGAAATGAGCGACCGATTCGACGAACAACGCAATGCGACAGAAGCGCAAATTGAACTCGGTAAGCGACATGAGGTTGAGATCGCGAAGTTGCGGCGCGATCTGGAAGAGGCACAGCTGAAACATAAATCCGCTCTAGCGGTAATGCGCAAAAAGAATGTCGATGGTACAGCCGAACTTAACGATCAAATCATCGAGGTAACAAGGCAAAAGGCAAAGAGCGAAAAAGAGCGAATAAATTTGCAAAATCAAATCGAGATAATGAATGCACAAGTTGATTCTGCTAAGAAAGCGAGAGTGGAAATAGAGCGTCGGAAAAAAGATCTTGAAGCAACGTTAAACGATTTACAGCAGAAATCTGATGAACATATGAGGGAGTTGCAAGATTCGACATCACTAAAGAATCGTACGCTGTCGAATAATAGCGAATTGGCATTTCGTATTGATCAATTAGACCAAGAGGTGGGTATTATTACATTAGCAAAATCTCAAGTTGCTCAACAGTTAGACGAAACGAAAAACTTACTTGTTGAAGAAAGCACCGAGAAGAATAACTTAAACGCCACCGTGAAAGAATTGCAACTGGAAGTTGAGCAACTGCGTACAATACTTGAAGAGGAAGTTGCAGCGAAAAATGAAACAGATAGGCTATTGAACAAAGCAAATACAGAAGTTCGACAATGGAAAGCACGATTTGAGGATGCCGGATTTGTTGATAGGGATATGCTCGATGAAGAAAAGAAGAAGCATGCAGCTACCATAAGTGAACTTGAAGAGGTACTCGATGCAGCCAATGGCAAACTATCGGCACTGGAAAGGGCAAAAGAGCGACTCAGTGCTGAAGCGGATGATGCACATACTGAGGCAGAAAGACATATCGCGATAATTGCACACCTCGAGAAGAAACAAAAAAATTTCGAGCGCGTAGTTGATGAGTGGAAAAAGAAAGTCGATGATGCTAGTAATGAACTTGATTCAGCACAAAGAGAATGTCGCAAATATGCAGCAGATATTTTTAAACAACGAAGTCTCAACGATACACTTACTGTACAAATTGAAGGTCTAAAATATGAGAATACGAATCTTTGCCAAGGGATTAAAGAACTTCAAAGTCAATTAGGAGAAGGTGGTAAAAGTATACATGAGATGAGAATGACGATGCAACGCATTGAAGTGGAAAAGGAAGAACTACAACGTGCTCTTGATGAGACAGAAGCAGCGCTTGAGATAGAAGAGAGTAAGGTTACACGCTCTCAAGCTGAGATGAACCAAATTCGGACGGCAATTGAAAAACGGCTCGAAGAGAAGGAAGAAGAATTCGAAAACATTCGTAAAAATCATCAACACTCTTTAGATTCGATCCAGGTGATCCTTCTTTTTGCTTCCTTACCATATTCTGGTCGGTTTCTATGGAACATAAAGATAAGCTAAATTTGTTTTGATTCCATGAAATTGCATTCAAAAGAACCACCTAAGTCAGTCGACAATAAACTCCTCCATTTTCAGAAAACGGTCATGAAAATTCATGCATCGAGATTAAAGTTAATTTCAAAGAGACAGAATGTTAAGAACGGTGATCATAAGGCTTTATCTCCTATCTTTTCTGGAATTTGAGTGGAAATAGTGGATAAATCCATATATTAACCAGTTTTTTTACAAAAAATCACTCCATTCTAAAAGTTTGCATAAATGTAAGACGAAAAGAAGTGATCAAGTTTTTTCCCTGATTATGATACGTCCAATCGGTTCAAATTAATCCTCTTTTTATTCGAAAGTGCAACAAGTGAAGTAAATGTTTCCAGGTGGCATCAGAGAACGAGAAGAAAGAAAAAGCTGACTTATATCGAGTGAAGAAAAAGCTCGAAATGGATGTAAATGCAAGTTTCATTGTTTCTTCAAAATGGTTGCAGTGAAGTACTTACATATAAAGTAATGAAAAGTCAAAGTAATGAAAAAGGAGGCATTTATGTGCTCATATTCTTAAATTCTAAAAAAAAAAACTTCCCTACCGTCAGTATCACTAGCAATAGTCAATATTACATAATTATTACAGTAATATATCGAGGTTGCCTGAATGTAGTCCACGGAAATGGTGAACGCGAAAGCTGACGAATGAGTGTGAACAAGTGGGTGATAAGACGAATCTTCTACAAGAATCATAGTTTCCTACATATGTTCGTGCTTCGTTATATATTGCGGAAACTTACTAAACCATCTTTACTGTATTGCAGGATCTGGAAAACGCATTGATGCATGCGAATACGGCTAACGAGGATGCACAAAGAAATATAATGAAATACTCGGCACAAGTACGTGAATTACAACGAGTACTCGAAGAGGAGCAAACTCGTAAAGAACAACTCCACGACGACTTTGCCAATGCTGAGAAACGACTCATTGCTGCGCAATCCGAAAAAGCTGAGATCACTGCTAAGGCGTTGCAGGTTAACCACAATAAAAAACTGCTGGATTATTTCCATCAGCAGTATGTCATCCTAAATATCATTCTTGCCTAGGTCGAGAAAGTGCAACCAATTATACCATCTTTCGCTGAATTTCGAGAAAATCAATAATCTGCTCCTTATGGAGAAAGTTTTCGAGACGCAAGACCCCTTAGCGGAGTCACCACATAGTGTTGTCGTGTGGCAAAAGTTGCTTTCCAAAGAACACTTTGTAGTTTTTTTTCCCATTAAATGACCCTAAACAATCTTCTCATACTTACGCTCAAAGTGCATAGCACTGATATGAGAAGCATTTCATTAATAGTCAATAGAAAGAGTGCTAAGATTTTTGTAGCATTTACTCAAGGACAATAAAACCAAAAAGACGTTTTAAAAAAAGCGAAAGATAATCTTTTATGAAGGAGAGCGAAAAATGTGGTATAAAAATGTGCTATAAATGAAAAACATGTGTTAATAAGGGCAATTTTTTAGCTTAAGAACAGTGCCAATGGAGAATCATCTTGAATCAGCGGAATCAGCATTCCCACAAAATAACCCCTGAAAACATCTTTAATAAAAAGTATTAGAATATTGCATTGACATAAAGAATATGGCAATTCGTATCTTGTATGACTTATTGTCTATATGCCGTTGGCTTTAGTAATAGAGGAATTTCTGCTACCTATAAGCTGACCATACGTGATTTCCGTCTTTTGAAACTATCGGGTGATTACTGATTGCTATAATTTACATATTTGGGCCGATAAGGTAATGTGTAAGTTGTTTATGATGTTATTTATGCGACAATCTCGACAATCAGAACGAATGTACACTAATATATAGCGACGCAGCGCAGTGATGTAATAAATTCCTTATGCATGTTCATTTCATAGGAAGTTGCGGAATCCCGGAATCTGGAAATCATTCAATCATCCGGAATATTTTCGATCTGAATATATCACGTAAACATACGTTTTACGTGAAAAATAAAATATTCTGGAAAACGGTTTCGGTGACTGAATATTGCAGGCAGAACGACTAAAGAAGCAACTCGAATCTGAAGTGAACGAAGTGCGTGGACATATCGATGAGCTCACTACGCAGGGCAACGATTTTAATACAATCAACAAGAGAATGCAAGAAGAGATTCTGCAGATAAGGGTAAAACATATCTACGAGAACACATCCTTGATAGTTATTTGAATTCAATAAACTTGTTGCTTAAATTTTGAAAATTAGCGCTGAACATTCGCTTCATTAAAAGAGGAGAATATATTTCCGATTGATCTATTATAAATTTTGTTATCTTTCCACAGAATTGAGAGCAAAAAAAATTTCCATATTCAATATCTTTTTCAGTAAATAAATATGAGACAGTTGATGTTTAATCACTTGTAAGCATATAATATTTCATCGTTAGCATGAATTAACCCAGTTCGATGAAATTTGGGAAGTGACTATGACCTCAGCAAACGAGAGAAAAAATGAGTAGGCTGATGAACCAAAAAAAAAATTTCTTTCTTTTCTCCTCTTCTGTTTCATAATATTTCCCAAACCGATTTCTTTATCATCCGTTCGAAATTTAAAAATAATTTACAAATGTCACCTATCCATTACGACACGGTGAGAGATGTCAAGCTTCACTAAATTTCTTGGGAAGAAAGCTTTACAGCATTTAACAGCTCATATTATGAATATAGAATCTTAGAGAAAGTGTTTAATCGGCTCTAGACAACGGTGATGAAAATACCCTTTTTTATGGTGAATGTAAGAATATTGCAATTTAAATTTTTCATATAATTTCAGGCCGACTTGGACGAGGCTTGCAACGAATTGAAAAGTTCAGAGGAGCTATCTAAAGCTGTTGCCTTGGAAGCGGCCCGTATGGCTGAACAGCTACATCTTGAGCAAGAAAGAAGCCAATTCGCTGAAAGAGAGAGAAAGAATAACGAAATGCGCATAAAAGAGTTGCAAGGGAGAATTGATGAAGCAGAAAATGCATTATTTAAACGTGCTGAGAATGAGGTACGTAAATTGGAAAATCGTATGAAAACGATCAATTCGGAGATTGAAAGCGAGAAACGACGTAATCAAGAGGCGATGAAAAATATTATGAAGCAAGAACGAAAAGCTCGTGAATTACAATTTCAAATCGATGAGAATGGTAAACGACATATTCAACTACAGGAACTTGTTGAAAAATTGCAACTCAAATTAAAATCACAAAAGAAGCAAGCCGATGAAGCGGTAAGAAATCTTATCAAATATTAGACATAAATGAAGGATGTCTATCTTGTGTACTGCACTACAGTCACATTTACCCGTCGCTTCACAGTATGCAAGCGCAGTTGCGCAATCAGAAGGGTGAAGCTAGAAAAATTTTTTTGGAGTGAAAAGTAGTTGGAAGTGATGGTACTGTATTAATCTTTCTTCCTTTTCTGCCTATTTACACTCTCTTTCTCGACGAACTGCTGAAATTTTGAGGACTGCTGTTTGATTTCTCATCCTTCTCCTCTGACTGCAATCCTGATGTAACCATGATTCCTATGACTGAGGAAATGCTTTCAGAAACGAACGTATCTCGAGAAGTAAAGGTTAGAAAGAGAGAAAAATTACGAAGTATTTGAAAATCTTAAGACAGTTTAGGTGGATTAAAGTGAAATTTTTGCAAAAACTCATAAAATTACCAGATGATCAATCACTGCCTTCTTCATACGGCTACGTGGATGGATTCACCCCTCCCTTTCGAAGCATCCATCAAGAAATGAGCGGCTGATGGTGAAATTTTGCACGGGAAGAATCTCTAGATCCATACTATCCTAGAATCGTCAAAGACGCCTTCTTTTCTTGTGGCATTATTTACCCTCCATAATATGCTCATATAATAGTTCGCTGCTCTTCATTGGCGATTCTGCCTGCAAGCCTATTAGCAAATCCCTAGGACAGAAAAAGAATCGGCATGCGGAAGTGCCAGAAGGGAACCAAGAACATATGAATGACATCCACATGAGTGAGCGGCACAAACCGTTCGTTATGTGTGTGAAAGTGGAGCCTATTGTAGATAATAAACACTGGACTGTGAAAGAAGATGTAGCTCCCCTAACGTCCTCCCCAAAATTTTATAGCAGAAAAAGAAGCGAAAATATTCTGAACGTACGGTGTAACATCACTGAGCGAAAGGAAAGCAAAATGTCTACGGTAACGCACGTAACTAAGGTATAGGCTACCGTTCTTTTAGCCTTCTCGAGAATTTATACGCCATTCTAAGTAAATCATTGAACAATCCACTATTATCCTACTTCTTGATTGATGGTGACCGTAGGGTTGCTTTGTTACTATCTCAAGCATGCTATCCACTGACCCTCTTATATTGACCACGTCCTTTAACCCATTCAAATCAAATTTATCACACTTAACAAATCTACCTAGACCAACCAAATCTACTACATCTCTGCAATCCGTTAACGGCGCTTACAAAAAATGCCACTTTGACCTCATGCTTCTAAGTAATCTCAAGTTAAGTATACAGTATGCGTCCGTGATCTTTGTTAGATTGTACAAAATTTTTCTTACAAAAATTTCAAAGAAAATTGGAGCCAATGCGTTCACTCAGCTAAAATGAGCTATTATTTTACTCAGTCCCTTCGATAGACACATTGACAACTTTCAGGAAGAAACAGCGAACGCGAATCTGCAGAAGTATCGACGACTTCATAACGAACTTCAGAATGCTGAAGAACGTGCTGAAGCAGCACATAATGGTCTTCAGAAATTTCGATCGAAGTCGAAAATGGAGAAAATGGCCAAGTTGGACAGCCTTCCCACCGAGCCATCATCGCCATAAACGATAAAAGAAGCAAAATACTCGACAATCATTTATATTTCATATTTTATTCATATTTTTACGATATATTTTATACATATAAACTTTTTTAATATTTTGATGGTGCTTTATACATTATGATGGCTTGCGATGTCAGCCCCTCAATTCGTCAAATTAATTCGCAGCCATTTGGCAGTATCCCACTTTCAAACCTTCAATACATTCGGTGCAGTGGAAAACGAAGGTGCTGTGATCTAAAGGAACAGTAAGAAGATATAAATCGGATCGCTGCAATTTCTCTCCTCCCTCCTCTCTCTGCCCTTCATTCATTGCGGTCGTTCTCAATAACAAGAGCGCACCACCCATAATAGCATGTGGAAGCGCTTATAGCAGCCAATCATAAGAAGAAATATCCACATGTTGCTTACAGTGAAAAAGTGATTTTTCACTAAACTGTTTCAAATACTCTCCCCAGTAATTCACGATGGAATTTTATTCTTCAATATTCCAGGTTAATTCAATGCAGATTAAAGCATTAAGCACTAGTAACATAACGTTGTTGTCTCCATTTGATGTTTCAATTTACCAACCATACAAGTTACTGTATTAGTGCTATATTGGAATAATACGAGACCTCTTAAATGACTCCTACATCGAGGTGATATGTGAGCGATGAACGTGCATATTAGAAGCAATGTGAGCATTCCTAACGTTTAAGTGAAATTATGGCTCTTTCTATGTTCACTCGCACATCATACCCTCATAGAGATTAGTGCAAACATTTCAAGTGCTGCACTCTTATTTGTTGCTCGAGCTTCTGATTTCATAGTTGCAGCTCATTTTCCACTACATGATCAGAAACATACTCGATCTCTAAGTAAAGTTTCAACACTTTACAGCCAAATATTATTGTAAAAGATAGCAACTCAACAATAAAAATAATATAAGAAATTATCGAGGCATCTATTCGTATACTACAGTTATTGTGAATACTCAACAATTTGAATTTCTTAGATAATCTTCAGGCGGAATGTTGTTATAGAAGCAATCAAAGTAGTAAAAATTAACACCATAACTAGCATACTCGTCATAACAGTTGATAAATTAGAATGAGAGAATAGCAAGAAATTAGTGTTGTCATAGTCGAGGCAGCTAAACATAAGATATGTTCTTGAACATTTATTTGCCAACATTTTCACTCAACATACACTAAGTTGAAACGTTGACGAATAGATTTTGTTAGAGATCATTTAGGTCGATGCTTATATTAGGAGTATATTATTATCTTACAATTTCATCTTTAACAATCAATACAGTGCTCTGGAGAGTTGAAGTATTGTTGAATATAACAATAGGGATTATTTATAAATGAGCTTATGAATGAGTGAGGGCCACAATCCTTTTTTGAATATTAAAGAAACCGGTCGAAAGAAAAAAACGTCAAATCTTAGAAAACATAAACAAACTACTAAGCAGATAACCAAAAATGAAAGCTTTCTATAATTATAGTATTACGAGATTAAATCAAACAATAACGAAATGAATTTTTATTTGTGTCTATTATTAAGAGCAATCGAATGGTAATGGCTACCTGAATGATTATTAAGGACAATGATTATCTGTTTTAGAGTTTATTTATATTTTACAAGATTTAATATTACCTTTCGATCAAATTCTTTGACAATTCACGAAAGGATGCTGCTAAAAATAGCACTCTGAAATGCCCCCTCATATATTCATCAATTCATTCTACAAATAATCCCTGTCGTTATGTTTAACAATACTTTTTATTCAACAACACTATATTGATTGTTGAAGATGAAATTGTAAGGTAATAATATACAATCTATGAAAGCGATCGGAAATTACAGACTTCCTCGTCGTAGTCGATTCGATCTATCAAATGACGTTCGGCGAACATAAAATGAGCAATGGGAAGTTTAACTAATGCCATCGGAAGGAAAACGAGATACTAAATGGAATAAAGTGATGAACACACCAAAGACGAATCAAATTCCGTATTGCAGATGTAAAATTACTTAGATGAAAACGATGATAATGTTGAGGAAAAGACTCAGCAATCTTTGAAATTATTTGCTTAAACGTTCAAAGAAAACATTTGCCTAAGGTGAGTATCTAAAGGATCGCTAAGAAAGATTTTCAAGAGATGAGCACTCATCGAATGCATGCACATCATCCACTAGTTCAAACCACTTGAGATGATCTCAACGAAAAAAATAGGTAAGCAATATGAAAAAAAAAATGTCATCGTGCTACCACAAGCGACAGCTCCCTCTAATGCAAAAATGATCGCTGGCTATACATAAGCCAGTCAGCAAGAGACTGAACTCATTCCGCCTTTGCGACTGGAAGTCGAGCGTTTGCCTCGGCACTACCATCGGAAGGATGTCGGCCGAAAACGAGAATGACCCCGGATGGAAGTATCTCAGATTAAGTCGCGAACAAATCACTCAGGTTTGTTGCAAAAATCCCTTATTTGCTTATTGTCAAAATTTTATTAGAAGATAGAAGTGATTTGAAATGAACATCATTCTTATGCGACGGCATTCTACAAAATAGTTAAATGACACTTTGCAAAGCCTTTCCTTCAAAAACAATAATAGTTTTTTATGCTATCATATCACCCTTTACCTTGCCAATATAATTACCACCTTATCTGTTACTTTAGCCATTAGCTTACATGGTCCAACACTGCTCCAAAATAAAATTGAGACCCTTGAAAGCGTTCTTTCACTTTAGAAAAAAAAAAGCATTTCACTTGAAAGCGACAATTCAGCAGGAATTTGGTGGACCTGCTAAAGACCGAGATATTTCGTTACATTCTTCTACTCTTCAATTAGAAGATTGTGTTATGTTATAATTCCTATTATTTTAAGGATCAGGCAGCACCATATGATTCGAAAAAAGACTGCTGGATTCCAGACAAAGAAGAGGGATATGTAGCAGCACAGATTGTCTCCACAAAAGGCGATCAAGTCGTAGTCACAGTCAAAGGATCAGAGGTAATTCGCTATATCAACATAAATTTACTTATCGATTTTGCGACAAAAACAAGAGTTGTTATTGATTTTGCAAGAGAAAAACCAACAAAATCGCCAGCACTCGTCCGAATTCAAACGAATCACTGACTATTCCTCGAATACAAATGATTATTTTCGCTATTTTATTCGATATTATGGACCAAATGACCAAGTGATGAAATTCGCGCTAAAATTCTTTAAAAAAATGAAACTTTCCAACTGAACAACAAAAAGTGATTAAAATTGCAGAAAACACTGAAAAAGGATTTGGTGCATCAAATGAATCCACCAAAATTCGAGAAAACAGAGGATATGTCGAATTTGACAATTTTGAACGATGCGTGCGTATTGCATAATTTGCGCGCTCGATATAGTGCAATGCTCATTTATGTAAGTTTTACTTCTCATTTTCTCCTTTTCTTAGTGTATTCTTTAAAATTTTAGATTCATGTTCGCTATTTATGATTTAGAAAATTTCTTAACAATGTAAATACATAGAAATTACCACATAGTCGCTTATAGTGAGAAAAATATTGCAAAAATCTTAAAATTGATTTTTATGATGCATTTCTTCATTCTGATTGAAAACAACCTTCTTCAAATAATCACTTCCAAAAAATTCCTTCTATGAATACTGCTATCTGTCGAAATTTAGAGCCTTCATCGTTGACAATAGTTTTCTTACGAAATATCCCATTATTCGCTTTTCACAATTACCAATTACTAATACTAACTAAATGAGGATTTTCCGAATTTCAGACATACTCAGGCTTATTCTGCGTGGTGATTAATCCATACAAACGTCTACCCATCTATACAGACTCCGTAGCACGAATGTTTATGGGAAAACGACGAACTGAGATGCCACCACATTTGTTCGCAGTATCTGACGAAGCATACCGCAATATGCTTCAGAATCACGAAAATCAATCGATGCTCATCACCGGCGAATCTGGCGCCGGAAAAACCGAAAACACAAAGAAGGCTAGTATTTCTTCTTAGATGCTTTCTATCAAGTTCTCCAAAAAAGGTTGTTTTATGAATCTGCTGCGATCTTTCAAGTATCCAATTTGAAAACCATCGATTTCGGTCATTTTTTCTAGACTTAAACACTTTCAACAAAAGTTCCAAAAAAGCTTGTTTCCTTTACAAAAACGTGGAACGAATTTACATCACATAAACACGCAAAACAAAAGATTGCTTCATGTTACGGTTTTCTACTCTAGTGTTTTAAGTTCATTAAACGGAAAGCATGTGAAGATCTCGACTTTAAATTCGCATTTAAGTTGATAAAAGCTTCCCCAAGTACGAAATGAGGTACGTTTGGCAATATATTTCAGTCGGATATTTTCAGGTAATCGCATACTTCGCATCCGTGGGAGCAAGTCAAACAGAGGCGGCTGGTGGAGGTGCAACAGCGCCAGATGGTAAAAAGAAGGTAACACTTGAAGATCAAATCGTACAGACAAACCCCGTCCTCGAAGCATTCGGCAATGCAAGAACAGTACGTAATAACAATTCTTCTCGATTCGGCAAATTCATTCGAATTCACTTCTCCAAATATGGCAAAGTGGCATCATGCGATATCGAACACTGTAAGTGAACTGAATTTATAAAGTACCCCTTCGAGTAGTGCAGCTAATCAAGTAACTCGACGTAGGAAACCTAACGAAATGTGATGGGATAGCACGGCAAAAAAATACCTGAAAGCATTTAAAAACAACCATGATGGCAGCGGTACTTCGAGAGGTAATGATAAAATTGACAGAACCAATAGAATGATAGAATACTTACAGATATGAGAAAGTTAATCTTGAACCAGATAGAATCGGATAGAAAACCGGATAGATTGAAAACCGGACTGAACCGGAGAGAAAAAATAGTGAGAACACTTTGGCGATAAATGGACTAAGTGAACGCAGAAATATGGAGAGTTGAAATGTATCAGGCACATAGGGTAAAACAGAAGGAAATAAAAGTTGAAATCTGGCAGCTCTTGACGCCGAATTCCCAACACCATTCTGGATCCGCAATACTGGTGCCCCCTTTGCAGAAATTTCAAAACAGCTTGAGGAGGAAATTCTTTTCAAGAAAAATCAGCGCAATTCAAAAGAAGACCCTCTTGTGCGACAACAACTGACCCAAAGCGCATTAAAATTTTGAACGCACAAATAGCGAAACACAAAACGGATAATTGAACTTTTCTTTCTATGATGCATGCAAAATGCAGAATCGAACGGTGCAGTTTATACTGTATCCAATACATATATTAGCCTAAACTTTAATTTGCGTTACCTTAATAAGTACAGCTCAATTCCCGTTTACCTGTAAATAAACCTCTGAACTATATTGAACTTGTTTCAATTCCTTTTATATACTGGATAAATGTGAACATTTTAGTAGAAAGTAGAGTGGATATAACCTAGTCGTAACACCCGATGAGCTTTTTACACTTCTTCAAGGATTTAATTTCAGTCAATATAAAGCTGCTCGACTCGATATTGGCATACAACCACCTAAGCGAATATCCACCTCCTTGAAGCTATCTTCGACCATATTCATGATTCGTTATATTGCCTCTCACACCTTTAACTCTAGCATTAACTGCAACAATTAAAAACCATTTTCAGATCTGCTAGAGAAATCGCGTGTTATCAGACAAGCCCCCGGCGAGCGATGCTATCACATCTTCTACCAGATGACTTCCGACTATAAACCCGAGCTAAAGCCTGCGCTCCTTCTGGATCGTCCCCTACGTGAATACTACTTTGTTGCACAGGCTGAATTGACAGTTGATGGAATGAACGACACAGAAGAGTTCCAACTCACTGATGAGGCCTTTGATATTCTGCATTTCTCACCGGAGGAGAAGATGAATTGCTACAAGTTGATGTCAGCACATATGCACATTGGTAATATGAAATTCAAGCAACGTCCCAGAGAGGAGCAAGCCGAACCTGATGGCACCGATGAAGCCGAGAAGGTGAGCTGATTCCAAGTTCTTCTTCACAACTAATGGAGACTATCCACTGATAAGAATGACTACACTTACTTCAACTGTGCCAAAAAGTTACACAAATTTTTCTCGGAACTATAAAATTAACCTGCAAAATGATATCTAAGAAGAGTTGATCCTAATTTTTTATGTTCAATGGATACACAGGAAATTTCAACCATAAAGAAGCACTTTTGCTGTAGCATGAATAGTGATNTCAAAGTGGGAACCGAATGGGTGAACAAGGGTCAGAATGTTGATCAAGTCAACTGGGCAGTCGGCGCTATGGGTAAGGCGATCTACGCGCGAGTCTTCAATTGGCTTGTCAAGAAATGCAATATCACTCTCGATCAGAAGGGCATTCCTCGAGAATACTTCATTGGTGTTCTTGATATTGCAGGATTCGAAATTTTTGATGTAAGTTTCCATGCTACTAATCAGCTGTTAAAAAACAATAGAGGAGTGAGTAGGAAAATAGGAAAACTTAACTGTGATATGTTATACTCGTTAAGAATTGTAGCAAGCTTATAAAAAACTGCCTCTTCTTATGTCTTCTAGAGCTCTCTCAACTTCCTCTTGTCCTAATCAAAATATACAAGAGCGATGTTGCACTATCACTCAATTCCAATGTTCTTTCAAAAAATTTTCTAATAAACGTACTGTATCGCCTCATATAAACTCCCACAGTTTAGGTACATCGAACGAGCTTTGGAGTAGATGCTGAGGCTTTGTTGAGACGAATGAAATGTTCGCTGCAAAGATGTGATAGAGTACAACGGCAGCACGAAAGTTCCCGATTATAGGAAAATTTAGGTCCCAAGGTTTACAACTTTAAAAGGACTGGTGAAGAAATCGGATGCGGTCATTCGATGCAGGAGCTAGGTTCTGAGGATGAAAGTTATCGCATAAGTGGTGCACGATGGCGGTTGTACTGCTGCCAAGGAACTATGCATTAGGGGGTTACTATTTCTCATGAAAAGGCATTCCCACCGCCCTCCTGCAGTTGGGAAATTTCTTTTCCCAAAAACCCACTTTCATCGCATGATAAATAAATAATCGTTTCAGTTCAATTCATTCGAACAACTTTGGATCAATTTTGTCAATGAGAAACTGCAACAATTCTTCAACCATCACATGTTTGTCCTGGAACAGGAAGAATACGCCAGAGAAGGAATCGAGTGGACTTTTATCGATTTTGGCTTGGATCTGCAGGCGTGTATCGAACTTATCGAGAAACCGATGGGAATCATCTCAATGCTCGACGAAGAGTGCATCGTTCCAAAGGCGACCGATATGACTCTTGCACAGAAACTCAACGAACAACACTTAGGGAAACACCCGAACTTCGAGAAGCCGAAGCCACCAAAGGGAAAACAAGCAGAAGCTCATTTTGCTATGCGTCACTATGCTGGACTTGTACGATATAACGTAAGCAATTGGCTCGAGAAGAACAAGGATCCTCTCAATGACACGGTCGCTGCATGTCTGAAGGCATCGAAGGGCAACGCTCTTTTAAACGAGATATGGGCTGACTATGTAACACAAGAGGAAGCTTCACATGCCTCGAAATCTGGTGGTCAGAAGAAGAAGGGTAAATCGGGATCATTCATGACCGTTTCAATGCTCTACAGAGAGTCACTCAACAACCTGATGACCATGTTGTACAAAACTCATCCCCACTTCATTCGATGCATTATTCCAAACGAGAAGAAAAAGTCCGGCCTTCTAGATGCAGCACTCGTTCTGAATCAGCTAACGTGCAATGGTGTCCTCGAGGGCATTCGTATCTGCCGCAAGGGGTTCCCGAACAGAACATTGCATCCTGACTATGTGGAGCGATATGCACTTCTAGGCGCACTCGAGTCGAAATCAAGTCCCGATCCGAAACAATGCGCTATCAAAATGCTCGAAAAGCTCGTGCAGGAAGGATTAATGAAAGAAGAAATGTATAGGATTGGACTCACAAAGGTAGTTTCTTAAACCTTATTTTACTCGTCACCTCTCCTAACCTCCTGAAAAAAGGAGAACTCTTAAATATGATGTTCTTCACATCATGCCCAAGGCAGATTCATAGTTGCCTGCGGGAAGTTATTGCAAAAATTTACGCTCCTTACAAATGTGCGGTTTTCGTGCGATACGGGTCATCGATACAAACGCATTCCAAGAATGAGTTAGTTTCAAAATGCTTCCAAGAATACTTAATAAGTCAGCTTGCTAAGCATAATATCAAGTGGAGTGTCTCTCTTCGCTGACATCCTCTTTCGGCGCAAACTTGAGTGGTAATATATGTGAGGTTATTTGTTACAGCCTAATGGGCTTAGCTTGCCATTTGTGAACCTTTCATGATCCGTCATCGCGGCCTATTCAAGCATTATCTGACGTTAAGCTCCTCATATTCTGAGGCAGATAAAGATTTGTGAACTGCTTCTAAGAAAGATCCCGTCTTAAGGTGTTCTTCAAAGCTGGTGTGCTTGCTCATCTGGAAGATCTTCGCGATGAACGACTTGCGTTCTTGATCAGCGGTCTTCAAGCACAAATTCGATGGTACTTCAAATTAGTAAGTTCCACATTAAACCCGTAGCTTAACTCCGTGATAAACTCAGAACCATACATATATCCTTAAAATACAGGCTTCCTTCTTCATATAATAAAGGAATGTCCTGAAATGAGTGAAAAAATGATAAATTTTGAGTAGAAACCTAAAAATCTACTCACAATTGCAATGAAACAATATTTCAACAATAGACGAAATAAAGAGAACCTTGAAACAATCAAAACAACGTTAGTAAAACATAGTATAATAAATGAGGTTATTATTGATTATTTCATTCAGTATAATAAATGAGGTTATTATTGATTATTTCATTACTATGAGCATTATATCATACATCTCGAATACTGGATCATGTAGTATCACTCATAAGATGCCAGCTAAAACAAGCAATGAATGAGGGAAAACGATCCGCTCTTTGAGGGAGAAATATAGATCTCTCGTTAATTAAAAAATTCGGTAATAGCAGGTGCGTTGTATACTGCAGTACAATCACACTCATAAGGTGCCTTCTTTCAGATTGATCTCAAGCAAAGAAGAGAACTGCTAGCAGCCACAAAGGTGATTCAGTATAACGTTGCTGACTGGGTGCACGTCATGAACTGGCCTTGGTTATTGCTTTTCATCAATACGATGCCATTGGTGCGAGCAAGTAAAATGGAAGAGACAATAGATCATTTGAGGGTGGAAATCAATGAATTCGAAAACAAATTGGCAGGAAAGAAGAATGAAAAGAAGCAACTTGAAGAACAATTGCAGAAAATCATTGCAGAGAAGAACGAAGTTCTAGCCGAGATTAAAAATTCCCGATCGGAAAACAGTGAAGCCGAAGATCAAATCGATCGTCTTACCGAAAAGAAGGAATTGCTGGAAAAAGATCTTAATGAAAGCAATGCGAAACTCGAAGCAGAACAGAAGAAGACCGTGGAAGAGATGGAAGCGGTGAAGAAGCTTGAAGAAACGATTGCAAATGTGAAAAAAAGCGTACAAGATGTTGAACTTGGAAAACGGAAAACAGCGTCCGAGAAAGCGGCACGAGAAAATCAAATTCATTCACTACAGGAAGAAATCTCTCAACAAGAGCAAACGATCGCAAAATTAAGTAAAGAAAGAAGATTACAAGATGAAGAAGCAAAGAAACTTAGCGATGAGATAAAAGCACAAGAGGAACGAAACGAACATGGTGCACGAACAAAGGCAAAACTTCAGCAAACACTCGAAGAGCTTGAGGACGATTTAGAAAGAGAACGACGAAATAAAGCAGATGCGGATAAAGCGAAAAGAAAGATCGAAGGCGATATTAAAGTTATGCAAGAGACTCTCGAAGAAATTGGCAAAGAGAAGCATGATCTTGAAGTGCAACTACGAAAGAAGGATACCGTATTGCATGCTAATAGTATGAAATTGGAAGATCAACAGACACTATCAGCTCGTCTTGCGAAACAGTTGAAGGATGACGAAGCAAAATTGAAGGCGAATGAAGATGCAGTTGAAAGCGAACGTGAAGTTAGAGAGAAATCCGATCGAGCTCGTGCTTCAATTCAGAGAGAATTGATCGAGATGAATGAACGCTTACAAGAGCAGAAGAACGCCACTGAAGCACAAATTGAGATTGGTAAAAAACAAGACGCTGAAATCGCTAAATTACGTCGTGAATTGGAGGAAAGTAGATTGCTACAAGAATCGGCGCAAGTGTCACTACGAAAAAAGAATTCCGAAGGTATCGCACAACTCAACGATCAAATATATACGGTGCGGAAAATAAGAATGAAGGCGGAACAAGAACGATCAAACGCGCAAAAACGTTTAGACGAAACAAACGCTCAACTTGACATCCTTGTGAAGGCAAAAGCGGAACGAGAAAGATCCACGAAGAGTCTAGAAGATCTCCTAACAGAACTACAGCAAAAAAGCGAGGAACAAGCAAGGAAGTTACAGGAATTGTCCTCTATTAAAAATCGCACATTGAATGAGAATAATGACTTGGCACGTCGTATCGAAGAAATTGAGGAGCAAATTAGTGCGACCTCAACTCTGAAGGCTCAGGTACTTCAACAACTTGAAGCGGAAAAACGCTCAACAACTGAAGAACAACGAGAGAAGCAGACACTTGCTGCTCAGTGCAGAAGCCTACAAATAGAAGTCGATCAGCTTCGTAGCACCGCTGAAGATGAGGTCGCCGCAAAAGAGGATCTACTTCGACAACTAAGTAAACAAAACAGTGAAATTGAACAATGGAGGATGAAATTCCAAGATACGAACTTTATGCCCGCAGAAGTACTCGAAGATACTACGAAGAAATATACGTCGAGTATTTTTGAACTTGAAGAAGCGCTTGATGCGGCAAATTCCAAAATTATCTCACTCGAAAAGACCAAATCACAATTGAGTACAGAAGCGGAAGAAGCACATAACGAAGCCGAACGTAATGCGACCATTATTGAACAACTTGATAAGAAGCAAAAATCTTTCGAGAAAATTGTCGAAGAATGGAAAAAGAAAGTGGACGACGTAAGTAGTGAATTGGATACGGCTCAAATACAATGCCGTACTTCATCGACTGATTTATTCCATGAGCAAGCAAATAACGATAATCTTAACGCTCAAGCGGAAGCCCTCCGACGAGAGAATGAGGCTCTTAGCCAACAAATTAAAGAACTTCACGCTCAATTAGCCGATGGAATGAAGAACGTACATGAAATGAATATGAAAGCAAAACGACTCGAAACCGAAAAGGAAGAGCTTCAACATGCACTTGATGAGGCTGAAGCAACTCTTGAGGCTGAAGAAAGTAAAGTGAGCCGATCACAAATCGAGCTAAGTCAAATTTGCGCAGAAATCGAAAAGAGAATCGAAGAGAAAGAGGAAGAATTTGAAAATATTAGAAAAAATCATCAACGATCAATGGAATCCGTACAGGTGAGTACCTTCTATTAACAAATTTTTTAAATTATACAATAAAGACCCTCAATACTCTAGTTAAAATGCTACTGAAATACTGTATCCGCATAGGCAAACTGCGATATTCTTGGATATCAAATGAAAACAACAATTTTTGAGTACTTTCGTAAATTTTTTCACAAATGCACATTCTGATGACGTCATACCTGTCCGTGGATGTTTACTTGTCTGTCTATCTACCCAGTAGGCTAAACTCGTGAAACACTGAAAACAGGCTTAGGAGATTTGGTTGTATAATACAAACAAAATCATGACCTCCTATATCGTTTTTCACATTGATCTATCTTTAAATTCTCAGCAAATTTAGCAATTTCATTTAGGCTATAAGGCCTTTCATTTGGTATCGCTCGAGCGGCAAAAAACGGTGATGGGATGAGTTAACATAAAACAGCACTTCTTTAAACATTTATTGGCCGGCAGTAATTTACGAAGTTCATTGGTATGGTGGATAAAATGCAAAAGCGCATACGTGTTGCATGTCCTCAAACTTGTTAAAATATTTAAAATTGACAGAAAACATTTTATCTGCCAGAAATATGTAAGAAATATGTAAATACCGCCGTTTTGCGTTTTATTCAACCAGTTTTTGTTTTGCATGGATTCGTTTCTAATAAATTGAGCATTTTTATGCCAAAGAAAAAACATTCGAAAATAAAGTAAATTCAGAATGAAGAGTCTCAACGATGAACAGATGAGACAACATTCCTAAGCAGAACCAGATACATATTTATCTTTTCACCTGATCAGATCACGTAAAATGTTCAACATTTTACACTAATAAATTATGCAAGTAAATCAAAGACTAATTAATTATCACTGCAGAAAACGATACGAATAATATGCTCTATTTTTAGGCGGCAGCCGAAGAAGAGAAGAAACACAAAGGAGAGCTACAGAAAATCAGGAAGAAGCTCGAAAGTGATGTTTACGTAAGTGAAACACATGGATCTCTGGGAATGAATGCAAACCTTTCGCTGAGTCTTGATCGATTAACTTACTACTAGTTCTGTGGAAGATATGTTTGAATGGAACGCTTTCACTCTCAAAATTTTGATGAAGCATAATAGTAGTAAACAACATTTCAAATTAATGAAAAGAAGGAAATTTTCAAATGTTATGATGAAGAGGTAAGGAACTTAATAAGAAACTTTATTAGCTTGAGAAATCATTTTTACAAATATCCTCAGGAGTTTTATTCTATAGAAATGACACACTGAGGAATAGATTTTATTCGAAATAATATGATTAGTGGCTATTATTAAATAATGCATAATTTTATCAATAGGATTTGGAAACGGCACTAACACATGCGAATACAGCTAACGATGAAGCACAAAGGAATATAGCGCAATATACCCAACAAGTAGCAGAACTGCAAAAAGTCCTCGAAGAAGAGCAGAGAAGTCGTGAACAATTCAGAACGCAGTTCTTGGAATCCGAAAAGAAGTTAGCAGCTGCAAAGGCCGAAAAAGAGGATCTTACCACAAAGTTACTACAGGTTTGTTTTTTAATATCGGCTTCTAAACAATTCAATTGGTCTGTCGTACCTGATTATTCACACTTTCATGGAAAACCTTTCAAAATATTTCACAATCCCTCCTTCTCACTTGATTTCTATATGCTAGTTTATGAAATATCCTGTTATATGTAGAATACCTTTCCATATACACTAAATAAATTCATGTTGAATTTCTTAGAAAACTGTCGCTGCTTGTTGAGGAAAAGAATTTCTTACAAACTTTACAAGGGACAAGTTCTATTATTCAACAACTTTAAGCGTAATAGACCTCTCAGTGGCATAGTCCTAAAGCTCCTAACTCTTCATTACTGATTGAAAATTTCGTTCGAAATTCTCGATTATTTTGAATGTTCTAGGCAGAGCGTTTGAAGAAGCAAATTGCATCCGAACATAATGACGTTCGAGGACGATTGGAAGCACTCAATCTTCAAGTGACTGATTTAAGTGCCGTTAAAAGTAGAACTGAGGCCGACATCCTTCTCTACAAGGTGAGTTTTCACATTCCGATTATATGTTCTATAATTTTGCAATTTCCTTGCTGAAAAACTCTACATTGTTATGCTAACATCCTGATGGAGTTAAATGCAAAATGTGGCAACAAGTATGCTTGCAAATCGATGCGAACCGAAATTTTTGCTCGGCACCGTTGTCGATGCAATTATGATATATCTATTACTATAATTGTTTACGATCATTACTGCATCAAGCATGATAATATAAAAGAGCTACAAGCAAAAATCGATGAAACAGAAGGTGCAAAATTAAGAGGTGGTCAAAAAGAGATCGCTCGACTTGAGCATCGTATGAAAATGCTTACGACAGAGTTGGAAGGTGAACAACGCCGCTATCAAGAGACAACAAAAACAATCAAAAGACAAGAGAGAAAGACCCGTGAGCTCGAATTCCATGTCGATGAAAATAAGAAACGTTTCTCTCAGATGCAAGAGATCGTTGAGAAGCTGCAGCTGAAAGTGAAAACATTGAAGAAGCAAGTTGATGATGCGGTAAGTTATTTTATTTTATTACTTCACTTATATCTAACAGTCTTAAAGTACTCTCCAAGATAACAACGTATCAAGCAGTTCATCGCAATAAACTGAAAGGATACCAAGAATTCACAATAAGCCTTTTTTAAAGCTATTCTTCGACTGCACTTCAAATTATGTACGTAATTTTGCTCAACTAATACGACTCTTATTACACTCTTCGGCTGGGATTTTGATGAAGTACCTAAGAAATTTAAAAATTCCCATTGATAGTTTCACCTGATTCCAGCTAAATAACAATTAACGATATCATTGAATGGATACTGTTAAAGAACTAATCTTTTCTTAGTAGCGGAATCCTTGCGAAAATCAATTACAGCCTCCGAATTAAGTTTGAAATTCTTTATCGAAAAGAAACTTAATAAATTACAAAGATCAATCTATACAATTCTTCTCAAGATTAAAATCAATCGAAGAGATCGCAAGTTTTGTAAGAAAACTATAAAACTTAGGACATAAAACTTCTTCTATTTGGCAAAATCACACAGGCCTATCCAGTTTAATTGAAGCTTTGGAATATATTTTCTGTAATTTTAATCATATTTTCAGGAAGAGACGGCGAATATGCACTTGCAAAAATATAGGACTCTCTCAGCAGCCGTTCAAAATACAGAAGAACGCGCTGAAACTGCGGAAAATAGCCTTCAGAAGATTCGCTCAAAGGCGAAGCGTGAAAGCGAATCCAGTGAACCGCCGGCGCATTAGACTATTATTCAATTGGAGATTGTATTCAGCTACAGCTATGCAGAGAAATAAATAAACATTCATTATATACCTTCAATATGTCCTCATGCAAAACCTAATTCTTCTGCCACAACTTCAAACAGCAAACATGCGTGATGGGCCATCGCAAAAATGCTTGCGGCACATCTGCCTTAACCATACGATCATTAAAACACAGGGGCTAACATGGTACTGCGCATCGCAACACCTATTACTACATACCTACAACACCTAGGCAACATCTACTTTTACATGACCTTAACGAGTGATTTTGCTTCTACTAACAGTGTTACTGACCACCAATAAAACCAGCTGCTATTACATATATGATATTATATAACGTTGAAAGCTATATTATATAAGATTGCATGCTGTACTGCTTACCACTACGTGCAAATATCTATCTCCCAAGCCCTATTAACTTAATGCCAGCACTAGCAAGCCATTGCCAGCAATCTACTGTGCCACTTACATAGTTTTGCTAGTAGCTCTACTTGCGCAAAATAAAGAAGTGTAACCACCGACACAACGAAAAGGGGGGAGTGAAGCAGAGAGGCAAGAACTGTTCGGAAGACTACGACATCCTTGCTGGGCTTAAGCAGAAAAAAATTTTTTTGCTCTTTGATGAAGAACTAGTATTTTAAAAATAGGAAATACCTTGCATTCCCTTCAGCGAAGAAATAACGCAAAAAGAAAACAAGTGAAATCTTGCATCTACCAATGAAATTCAACCTTCATTAGGAAAATTTTTCATTTATCCTCCCTCCCTCATCAGAAGCGAGATCCCCCTTCCCAACATGCAGTCACAGCCGCTATCCTCCTCCTCCAATCGGCATTCCTATGTACATTTATGTGTGCCTAATTTAATATGATTTATTAACGTCACCAATCTTTGATGCTATTGCATTACGGTCCCCAAAATGAGGAAATGTCAAAGCTCGACAGAATTTCTGAAAATATCTTAGTAATATTTTTATGCGCATGGGCAGTGAATGCTGCTCCAGAAAATGCAAAAAAAAAAAAAGAGAACAGACAAAACAGCCATTAGTTATACCAATTTTATTTACACAAGTAAAACTGCGGTCAACCATGAAAACAACAGCGATAATGCCTTCTAAATGAGGCACTCAGTTCTGTCGATAACAACAATACAGTAAGATAGAACTAAACCTATAAAAACTGTAATATTGAATTTTTTCAGTTAGAATAGAAGAAAGAGTACAATGATGAGCGCAAAAAGACACGTCAAACGTTAATAATAACCCAAATGTTTATTATTTGCTAATAATATGAAAAAACATAGGATAAATTGAGTCATCTTTATTCATTTTTCAAGTACATCCTCTACCTATACTAATTATTAGCATCTAGAAGGCTTCTCTAGCACAAATGAAAGGCGAAAATGGAAGTATAACCTACAGACTTTTCTAGCATATCTTACATGCAGTATTCATATTCTAAAATAAATGAGCAAATTCAACATATTTCAATTATTCCACAAGAGGTTATTCAGGCAGAGCAACAATGTAACTTATGAATGGTGATAGTGAGGGCAATGGTGAAGAAAGGGCGAGAAATGGTGTGGAAATGGATCAAAGATAAACTACGAATAATTCTTTCATATTAATAAAATCCTCAAACCTCAAATGCGCAATTGTTTGCAATCTAAATTATGTGTTGATTGCTAATTTTCTCACAGCACTTTGCATCATACTATACACTTCCTAGAAGTAATCCCCAAATGATTTATCATTTTACATGAAGTAATCATAAAGCAATATTTCGCCCATCTTTAAATCTTCTCTCCTCAAAAATTTTCGTATTAACGTTTTTCCAACTATCAAATTTTTTTTTGGATATGCTTGAGGCTTATTGCAATGAAAATCACATCTTTTATCGGGAATTCATTTCTGAGATACCTGGATGAAAAAATCTCACACCATATTGTTTAAACTGTTCATTTAATAAGCACTTAAAAAGTTAATCATTGATGCCTCGTCGACTTTATACAAATTGTTGCTTCCTGCAGTAATACTAAATATTTGTGAAATTCGAAACCAATTATGCAAATTTCCCACTCGACGATAGTTTTATTATTGAAAAGACTATAAGAACACTACAAAAATGCTTTAAAGATATTTATGCATCAAAATAAAGTAAACTTAATTATAAAAATTTCACGATTTACATTGATAATCATGATCGTTAGCAGATAGACTAATGATGAAGGGTTGATTGCGAGATTGTGATTTTCGATAGAAATCTAAAAATTAGGATAAAGTGAAACGAAACGGCAGGAAGCTCCAACTTAAGCTTGAATTCTGCTTGATTGTTTACTATTCCTCAACGTAATTTACCTCGCCATCAAGTTGACAACTTCAACAAGCGGGTGTCTTGACACATATTGAGTCATGATAATAGTGTGCTAAGTAAGAATTCAGCGATGACGTCCAATATTTCGACAGTAGGAAAAACTTCCGAAAAAGAATAGGACAATTAGCGAAGAAAATAAAACATTCGCATAATTTATTCCATTATGGAAAAGTTAAACATGAGAAGTATATTCCAATATTTTTCAAATGCTCCACTTTAATCACTTTATTTAATTTATTAAAATAAGCGCATACTGTTCGAGATGGGGCAAAAGTTTTGCGAAAATCTGCTATATCGTTTAAACTATTTAAGAACGTTGCTGTATCACTTATAACGTTGATAAAAAAAATAGCCAAAACATAATCGATATTACTAGCACATTTGATTAAGATTAAAGAGTCTCAATGTTTAGCAAGAAGACAATCGTTCTAGGCACTGCGGTGTGCAAATTCGCTAAAAAAAGCCTCTCTACAGTCCCTGCTGACGAATAATGCCAGATTTATGTGAATTAAGAATGATATGTTATGAAATGGGTAAGCATTCACTTAATAATTCAGCCAATATGCGATGACAACCATCATGAACACATTTAAAAATTATTTTTTGAGAAGTGCCTTTTTTCTAATACTTCCAAAAATTTCGGTTTTTCTCAAGATTTCATAGAATCACGAAGTATCGTTGTAATAGTTTTGTCTTTATGTTTGATTGCCACAAAAATATATTAGCACAATCCAACGGAATCATAGTTTTGTTTGAAGAGTGAACTCAACTGTCAGTAAAGAAAGTTTGCATTGCACTATGTGACGATATGCCAATTTATCGTATAAAATGCTAGAGCTAATCAACAATTCTTTCACTGTAGATGATTGACGTGCAACTGCTATATTGCTGCTGATCGAAATCAATGCATAGCTTGTAATGTCGGCGGAATACGAAAATGATCCAGGATGGCAATTCCTCAGACGCACCCGAGAACAGATCATCGAGGTTTGTTCAAGTTCTATTTTTTTTAAAGGGTACCACATTGCTAGTTTTCTAATTTACGTTGTGCCATTGACTTAAACTTCTCTGCCATCAAACAATAAAACTTCCGTTACAACGAGACGGTTAGTAAGCGCTGAGAATAATCGAAAATTTCAAAAATGCCATTCAGAAACCATTTAAAAGCGATAAATTCTCGGCATTTTCGGTGTGGCTTCCAATCAGTTAGAGAAAGACATGATCTATGGGTTATTGAAAAAACCACTCTAAGCCACTAACCATATAAATTTCATTCTCGTTAACCAAGAAGTGATCTCTAGCAATTGGCTCAGCTAAAAATGATTTGCCGCAAATTCAAAAATAGTGAAGCGCAGTCTATTCTCTAAGTTGCAAGAGGGCATCCATATAAAATGGGATTTATGTAATCTTTTAGTGATAGTAAAATCGATAAAGATACATGGTGATATGTTAATACTTGCCATTATCAAAAGAAAAAAATTCCGATATATCAACCTAATCGCTCTGCCTATAACGACCGATGCATTTTCTAGGATCAGTCGGCTCCTTACGACTCGAAGAAAGATTGCTGGATTCCGGACAAAGAGGAAGGGTATGTTGCGGCGCAAATCCTCTCGGTGAAGGGAGACCAGGTGGTCGTGAGTGCAAAAGGAACTGAGGTAAAACATTCCTGAACAAATATATCGTCTAATGATCATGAACATATCAGCGATGTCACAAAAATTTTCAACTTTCAATTTAGAATATGGAATAAAACATTGCAGAAAAAACGTATACTGGTAGTAACGGGCATATAATCGTACTTCTGAACTCGCCAACGCTAGCTTAATGAAATGAATCAAAATCGATCAACATATAAGGGAACTTTTTCTTCTGCAAGATAGTATGACGAAATCCTAAATTTAACGTGTGGATTGGATGAACGAACAAACTCCCCATCCTCTCCACTTTGAAAACACTTGAATATTCATGGAAAGAATAAAGCTAAAGCTTAGAATCAAGCTTATTTTTTGTTGTTGAGATTAACAAGAGCTCCAACTGCTAGAGGAGTGATACTGCAATGCAAGACATCTATCAGAGATATGAGCCGTGAAGAAATTTTTGTACCACTATGCATGGAAATCAAGAACTCTCATTATTGGACGGAGCGCTTCCGCTCCACTGCGCTACGAGAATACCATCCCCCTCCCTCCTCCCTCTCCCAAATCTTTCCAGTAAAAAATTTTAACAAATTTTAAAATGATATAAGTAATCTGTAAGTTTGGAACCAATCAAACAATGAGAAAATCAACTGCATATTTTCTAAGCAACATAGCTCCTATAAATTCTTCATCAATTTTTTGCCGCAGTAGTTCATAATGACAACAATTTTGAGCTGCAACTTTTCATAGTACAGTTTTTACATTTCGCTGCCAATTTGTAATAAAACTGATTAACAAAAAAGGATCGGCGAATCAAGAGTTCGAGAATTTAGACATTCTACTTCATAAGATTTCAACACTTTCTCAATTTTCTTTTAAGAAAAAACCACCGCTACATTGAATACATTCCGCCAAAAAGAGCCGAAATAGAGCATTGTTTTCATTGTTGGAGCAATTTTGGGAAAAATTTTTTTAGAGATACGCCGCCGCTCCTCCCTTTCCCTACTACCCTCTCTCCCTTCCTTACTTTTCAAAGAAAAAAGAAAACGGCATACAATTTTCAGATAACACTGAAAGCGGATCTTATAAGTCAGATGAATCCACCAAAATTCGAAAAGACAGAAGATATGTCGAATTTGACGTTTCTCAACGATGCCTCAGTTCTTCACAATTTGCGTGCTCGATATAGCGCTATGCTCATCTATGTAAGTCACCTTTCAACTCACTTACTTCAGAATGACATAGGTAAATCCTACATCCTACGAGCAATAGATACAAGATGGGTGGTCTATTTTCCCAAACTTTAAAACACAGGTATTCGATTTGAGAAAATACGATAGGTCGCATAGTATTATCAAAAAATAGATTTTGCAACTAATTAGTCTTTGGATATTCACAAAATGAACGAAAAACGAAATGAATTCGAAAAAAAACGAAATGTCATCTCTTTTAGACTTATTCGGGATTGTTTTGCGTAGTTATCAATCCTTATAAACGCCTTCCAATCTATACCGACTCAGTGGCGCATATGTTCATGGGTAAACGAAAAAGCGAGATGCCTCCACATCTATTCGCCGTATCGGATGAAGCATATCGTAGTATGCTTCAAAATCATGAAAATCAATCGATGCTTATCACCGGTGAATCAGGAGCCGGTAAAACCGAAAACACCAAAAAGGTTTGTACTCACAATTAATTACCTCATAAAATTATCGATGAAAATTTAAGGTTATTCTATAAGAAGTAGTAAGAGATATAGCACCGAAATAGGTGCACTGATTATAGTAATTTCTTGTGCAATATAAAAATAATTAATAAAATTGGATTTTCTTATGAAAAATGCTACGACAATATCCGCCTAAAGAGCATCAATAATACTTATACACATATTCGACGAGAGAATTGTTTTAGCAAATATTCATTTGCAAATTCATTGAAGCGTTTAGATGCTAATAACGTTTCAAAAATAATAGAATTGATGAGAGGGATCAGTGCACAGTCAAGAAGATTATCCACTACGCTTCATTATTGTACCTTTTGTGACTTGTGAACTTGAACGCTAGGATAGAGAGACAGACACGGACACAAAAGTACATAAAATCGAAAGCTTATTTATCTACCGTAATTATACGGTATTTTGAGACTAAGAATGTGGAATCAAGTCTGTAGAGCATCCGTTCCTTAGGTTATTTCATATTTCGCATTTGTTGGTGCAAGCCAACAAGCCGAATCCGCGAATACGGCGAAGAGTGCTGATGGCAAAAAGAAGATTACGCTAGAAGATCAAATCGTACAGACAAACCCCGTCCTTGAGGCATTTGGCAATGCATGAACAGTACGTAATAACAATTCTTCTCGATTCGGCAAATTCATTCGAATTCACTTCTCGAAACATGGAAGAGTCGCCTCGTGTGATATTGAACACTGTGAGTCCATATCTTTTTTATGCTGTTTCAAGTAATGTCGTGGGGGGGGGGGGGGGGGGGGGGGGGGGGGGGGTTCGCTTATTCTACCAAACCACATTTCCAAAAAAAAACTGTATCAAAGCGGTGTCGCATGTGAGAATATACCTGCATACGTCCTATTTGACGAACACCTTCAAGTTTCAAACACAAAAGCAATGGTCATGAAATTTATTCCATATTATCTACACTAAAGCATAATTATTTAAATTCATTGTCGTCGATGTTGACTATGCTCGAATCCAAGAATAACGAAACATTTTTACCACAACCCACTTCTATAAGTGCTAAATGCTTAGAAAGCTTTTCATGAGGATTTATTATGTGCCCTTTCAACTTCACATTTGTGAAGCTCGTTTCCTTGCATATGTGCTAGTGATTCTGTTTCTGCAATAGTTTCACCTTGTGAATTACTCAAGCTTAAGCTGAGCAACTTCCCTACGCATTTTTGCGACCTCATGTGCGTGTACGTCAGTCTGCCTTTGCGGTGGTTTCAACTTGAAACCCATCTAAATTACAATTACGCAATCACGTAGACATAATCTTGTTTTAGACCCATCCATCATAATATGCTTCACACTGACCTATCAGATATGAAAACACTTTAAACATATTTGAAAATCAGAAATATTCGAGTGCATTTTACACAAATTCGGCTCTAAAAAGACGAATCTCTATCAAAGTTTTGCACAAGTGGTCTTTTCATATAGGACATGTAAGTATAAAGATAAAGACTTTATTATTTGTTGGAAGTTTATGGAACTGATTAGTTAGATGAGCAGAATGCAAAAGCATATATTCTTTGAACGCGTTTAGTACGTTTGTTCACCTATTGTTCTATTTGTCAATGTTAACGGCAGAATTTAATTTATGAACTGAGCTAGAAAAGAGGATATCCTGCCAGCTTTCATGGCGTATTTTCCACTTTTTTGGTGATTATTGGCAATCAACCTAGTGAATTGTGACATTCAGAATGGGGCTATGATATTCTATTCTTCTGAATATACCCCGCATTTGAGAGACCTCCGAAGGCCTTTATGATTGCCAATCGTCAAAATATCTTCTTTCATTTTATAATTGGCCATAAGGGATCTCATTCTACAGATTTGCTGGAAAAATCTCGAGTTATACGGCAAGCACCTGGTGAACGGTGCTATCATATCTTCTATCAAATGACATCCGATTATAAAGCTGAATTGAAGCCATTGTTGCTTCTCGATAGACCAATGAGGGAATATTGGTTTGTCGCACAAGCAGAGCTCACTGTTGACGGTATGGATGATGCAGAAGAGTTCAAGCTAACCGATGAGGCATTCGATATACTTCATTTCACAGCAGAAGAAAAGCTTAATTGCTACAAGCTTATGTCTGCGCATATGCACATTGGCAATATGAAATTCAAACAACGTCCGAGGGAGGAGCAAGCAGAACCAGACGAGACCGATGAAGCCGAAAAGGTAACAACAAATTTATTCAGCATCCTGGAACATAACGAAGAGTAATACATCAACGATATAAATTAAAGTCTGTTTGGACCATAAGATCACAATAAAAACTCACTTTCAAAATACTATAATTCATGAATCAAAGCCAGTTGCAATGCACGATAAGTGGCCTCTCCGCTGACCTTTTGAGGCAAAATTCTCTCGTTGTGGATGGCAATAAGACTATTTTGCAATAAAAACTAGGCAATATATACTTCATTTCACAGCAGAAGAAAAGCTTAATTGCTACAAGCTTATGTCTGCGCATATGCACATTGGCAATATGAAATTCAAACAACGTCCGAGGGAGGAGCAAGCAGAACCAGACGAGACCGATGAAGCCGAAAAGGTAACAACAAATTTATTCAGCATCCTGGAACATAACGAAGAGTAATACATCAACGATATAAATTAAAGTCTGTTTGGACCATAAGATCACAATAAAAACTCACTTTCAAAATACTATAATTCATGAATCAAAGCCAGTTGCAATGCACGATAAGTGGCCTCTCCGCTGACCTTTTGAGGCAAAATTCTCTCGTTGTGGATGGCAATAAGACTATTTTGCAATAAAAACTAGGCAATACAAATCTTGGTCTTGTTCTCGAGAAATACGAAAAACAGTCATCAAGAAAGTGAAGAGCCTAACTTTACAATAGTACAACTGTCAGAGATATGCGCAGTTTTTTCCCTGACCCTACTGATAAAAGGAAAATATGAGTTGACTTAAGTATCGATAAACTGTCGCCAATCAATACACAATCACCTTTGGCTACCTCTTTGGGAGCAAGCTGTCGACAACCTCAGGGAGATACCACATATCCTTCATGCCACATCAACCATCTAGTGTGTTATGAACTTGACTGCTACTTTTTTGAGGGTGCATTTTCAATTTTCCGCTAAAATGCACCGAATTTCTACTGTACTAACATTTCCCATTCCAAGCAAATCACAAATGAGATAAGGTTTCAGGCAGCAGAAATGTATGGTGTTGCTGCTGACGAACTTCTGAAGGCATTCACACATCCCCGAGTGAAAGTGGGCACCGAATGGGTGAACAAGGGGCAAAATGTCGATCAGGTTAACTGGGCTGTTGGTGCGATGGGCAAAGCCATTTACGGGCGTGTCTTCAATTGGCTAGTCAAGAAGTGCAATAACACTCTCGATCAGAAGGGTGTTGCTCGAGATTATTTCATCGGTGTGCTCGACATTGCCGGATTCGAGATTTTCGATGTAAATATTTGGCCTATCATATAATTCTTGAGGATTAACATAGAAACTGTTCCTCAAAGAATTACAACTGCCAAAGAATCTTGAGTTTCTGAAGAAGACAAGAAGAAGACAGCTTATCGGTGGATAGGTAGCAAGAATAAAAGCAATTGCTCTTTAAAAACTCACATTATCCATGCTTTATTCCATATAGCACAAAACCCCGCCTTCCTACTAGCCCCTTATTGCGCTTAGAAGTAGCGTTCGAGAACAAATATCTTCTTATTAATATTTAGTAGCCTCTATGAAATTCTGCCGAAATCTATTATCTCATAAGTCTTTTCTAAGAGGACAATATGAGAATTTTCAATGCTGTATCATTATCTCGGTGTCTTGCAATATGTGTAATCTTCTCAAAATATCTATTGTTTCTTCTAGGAACAATATTACGTTCACTATTAGGTATTCTGCAACTACTTTCTGCTTCATTTTATCCCGGAAACTGGTTTAAAAGATTGCAGCTTTCATGTGATGTTACGCCAAATCTTTGGAAGTTGTATTTTATGGATATGAACGCCAATATCCATCAGTGCTGAATAGAAACATTAAAAATTATCAGCAGATAATAGATAAGGAACTTAAGATATCGACATCTTCTCTGAGGCAGTCCTACGAATAGTTGAACAGCGTTTTCACATCCCTCTTATGAGCTTCATTTATTGTCTGATCGCAAAGGGAAGATGTCGATCGCGACAAACTATCCCTAGAAATGAGCAAATAAACTGGGAACTCTATTTCGTAATGAATGGAAAAAAATAGTAAACAGTTTATTCACTTCCACGGTAACTTTGAAAAGAAATAAAACGTTCAGATATCACAACCACTAGTCATATCTGCGGAAAAATCTTACAGACGGACGTTTGACTTATCTTCTACCGACAGAATCATTCAAATATCTGTCTCCGTTCAAACGAACAAACGGAGTGTCGACAATTATTAAGCCGATATTCTATTTCTGCCTACTACGCTCTTGGTCATTTCTTAAGAAACCTTCAGATTTAACTCAATCTTCAGAATCAAAAGTTTTCAGAAAACTATAAGAAGCAAGACAGATTTTAAAATACACGCACAAAAACATGTTCAAATCAACTGTGAGAACAGCTTCAACGTACATGTGGAAACTTTCAACAACCTTCATTTCAGCCCCTGAAAATCTTAAAGTGCAATTGCTATAACTATATGGATGACTTGAAGTACATTATCTGTTAATTCAAAAATATTTAATTTCAGTTCAATTCATTCGAACAACTATGGATTAACTTTGTCAACGAGAAGCTGCAACAATTCTTCAACCATCATATGTTTGTTCT
The DNA here is from genome assembly GCA_006503575.1 of Baylisascaris schroederi. Classification (NCBI taxonomy): domain Eukaryota; kingdom Metazoa; phylum Nematoda; class Chromadorea; order Rhabditida; family Ascarididae; genus Baylisascaris; species Baylisascaris schroederi. The sequence continues at coordinate 681,045 of QEWY01002404.1, read as the reverse complement.
TGAACAAGAAGAATATACACGTGAAGCAATCAACTGGACATTTATTGATTTCGGTCTCGACCTTGAAGCTTGTATTGAACTCATCGAGAAACCGATGGGGATTATTGCGATGCTCGACGAAGAGTGCATCGTTCCAAAGGCGACCGATATGACTCTTGCACAGAAACTCAACGAACAACACTTAGGGAAACACCCGAACTTCGAGAAGCCGAAGCCACCAAAGGGAAAACAAGCAGAAGCTCATTTTGCTATGCGTCACTATGCTGGACTTGTACGATATAACGTAAGCAATTGGCTCGAGAAGAACAAGGATCCTCTCAATGACACGGTCGCTGCATGTCTGAAGGCATCGAAGGGCAACGCTCTTTTAAACGAGATATGGGCTGACTATGTAACACAAGAGGAAGCTTCACATGCCTCGAAATCTGGTGGTCAGAAGAAGAAGGGTAAATCGGGATCATTCATGACCGTTTCAATGCTCTACAGAGAGTCACTCAACAACCTGATGACCATGTTGTACAAAACTCATCCCCACTTCATTCGATGCTGGTGTCCTCGAGGGCATTCGTATCTGCAGAAAAGGATTTCCTAATCGTACGCTCCATCCCGATTTCGTTCACCGTTACGCCATTCTTGGTGCCGAAGAAGCAAAGTCAAGTGATGATCCGAAGGAATGTGCAGTGAAAATGCTCGACAGACTGGTAGATGAAGGATCTATGAATGACGAAATGTTCAAAGTCGGACTTACGAAGGTAATGTTTTCATATCTCTAAGGTTGCGCTTATTTTCAATGTCAAAAATTTTTTAAACTGACTACATTCACAGAATCACGATCTAACAATCAGCAAAAACTTAAAACTTATTGTGAAGTTTTGAAAGCCTTTTCGATTTCAGCTTATCAAATCATGCATATAGCTGCATCGGCAATCGTAAATCAAAACACATTACAGGTATTCTTCAAGACATGTGTTCTAGCTCTCAAACATTACAGGTGTTCTTCAAGGCAGGTGTTCTAGCTCATCTTGAGGATCTTCGCGATGTACGACTCACCTATTTGATCGCTGGCTTTCAAGCACAAATCCGTTACTGCTTAGCTCAAGTGAGTTGTATGGTTATCGATCTGTTTTTTATTAATCCCAAAAATGACGACACTTCAATGTTGTTTTGGCAATTAAATTTCCTCGATTATGTAAACCACAAAATAATTGTTGAAGTTTCGCATATTTCATATGAAACCTATTCGTTGGGGGAAAAAAAGTGGGGGACGGTACAAATATACATACGTTTGAGTATGAATAAATATATCGTCAAAACTTTTTTATCTTAAGTCAAAATTTAGAGAGCATTTCAGAATACACATTACTGTTAACTTGGAAAGTAAGAGTGCATAAAAAAAGACTCAAATTAAATAACTATTAGATATAATTTTGCAACAAACGTTGATTAGTTAGAGGGATTTTAATTTCAGAGAGATTTAAAAGAGCGTCAAAAACGATTCGAAGCTTCGCTAATTATTCAACGTAATGTTGCAAATTGGGCATGTACAACAAGTTGGAGTTGGTTTAGACTCATCATTGATACGATGCCAATTGTACGAGAGAGTAAAAGGGAGCAAATTCTGGAGAATTTACGCGCAAATGTAAATGAATCCAAGAAGAAATTGGCAACATGTCAGATGCAACGGTCAGACCTTGAGGAACAATTGAGAGTGATTATCGATGAAACGAAAGCAATCGTCGAAGAAATCAAACATTCAAAAAGTGGAAATATCGAAGTGGAAGAACAAATGGAAAATTTAATGAAGCAACAAACGGCACTTGAAGATCAATAGAAGTTGGAAAACGTAAGATAAATACTGAACGAATTACAAATGAGAATCAAATTCGTTCACTGAATGTTGAAATCAATCTTCAACAACAAAATATCTCCAAACTTAGCAAAGAACGAAAACAACAAGATGAACTAACGAATAAATTAGCAACACAATTAGCAACAATAGAGGAAGAAAATACGCGAATAATGAATACAAAAACAAAACTTGTAGATGCTGTTAATGAACTAGAGCAAGTAGTTGAAGCGGAGAAATGTGCAGTGGCCGATTCAAATCGAGCGAAAAGGAAAATTGAAGGAGAACTGAAAGTGGCACAAGAAAATTTCGAAGAGCTACGTAGACAAAATGAGGATATTTTAAACGCTATAAAAAAGAAAGATAGTATTTTACGGAATATGAATAATAGTCTGGAAGACCAATACACGCTATCGAAAAGGACCTGCAAAGAAGCCAAAGATATTGAGCTACGAATTCAAGAAATCGAACATGAAATCGATGCTTTTCGTAATGCTCGAACTATCTCGGATCGTCTCTTCAGTGAGAAACAATTAGAATGTGACGAAATGCGTGCTCGACTTGAAGAGCAAACACGAGCGACTCATATGCAAACTGAATCCGGGAAAAAGTTGCAATCGGAAAGTGCAAAATTACGTCGAGAATTGCAACAATCGGATGCGATTAATGCATCAGCGCTTGATTCAATGCGAAAAAAGAGTAACGATACAATTAGTGAACTTAAAGAGCGAATCAATGCAACACAAAAAGTTTGCACAAAATATGAAAATCAAAATGTTCAAATTCAATTGCAAATTGCAGCCGCTAATTCCCAATTACAAAGCGCGCAAAATATGAGATCGGAACATCGGTGCACGAATAAATTATTATATGAAAGAATCTCAGAATTGCAAACAAAAGATACCGATCAACTACAAGAAATTGGAGAGTTCGAATCGACAAAACGAAATATTACAGCCGAAAATAGCCAACTAAAATTGCGTCAGAAAGAACTTTATGAACAAATAAATGCAATATCAAATACAAAAGCACAACTGGTGGAACAACTGAAAGAAGCAAATCGAATTCAGCTGGAAGAATCTCGTGAGAGACAACGAGCTGGCTGTGAGATGAGGAGCTTGCAGAACGAGACCACACATCTACGAGGAGTGTTAGAGGATGAACTTCGAAGCACCGAAGAGTTACGTCGTAAACTTAGTATAGCTGAAAGTGATTTGCAACAATGGAGGGATAGATTCGCAGATAAGACGCTCCTTTCTAGCGAGACTGTAGAAGATGTTAAGAGGAAGCAAATTTCGGCGATTCGTGAGCTTGAAGAAGCTTTAGAGGCAGCCAACTGCAAGATTGCTGACCTCGAGAAGATCAAGATGAAGATGAAGATTGAAGTAGAAGAGGCAAATAAGGAATCGGAGCGTCACATCGCTCTAATAGCTCAACTCGAGAAAAAGACAAAAGACTTTAATGGAGTAGTCGATGAGCAGAAGAGGAAAGTAGATGAGGTGAGCAATGAGCTCGAAAGAGAGCAGCATCAATCTCATGATCTTGCTACTGACCTATATAATGAAGAAGCATTGAAAGAGAAGTTACTATTGGAAGTTCAATGCCTTCAACATGAGAATAACGCACTCAACGATGAAATAAAAGAATTACAGCAGCAATTAACCGATGGTGCTAAAACAATCGATGAAACACGAAAATTAGTGCGTAGAGTTGAAGCGGATAATGATGATCTTCGACATGCACTCGATGACGCTGAAGTGGCAATTGAAGTAGAGGAACGCGAATATGAACGTTCACAAAATGAATTAATAAAAATTCGAAATGAAATGGAAAAGCGGATTATCGAAAAAGAGGATCAACTTCAAAATGCTAAAGCTGCTCAACAAAGAGCAATTGAAACCATACAAGTAAGTAATAATAATAATAAATTCTCTTCAATTTTTTTAAGCTTAATTGTGTGAGAACGAAACGAATCGCCTTCTTAGAAAAAAAAATCATTAGCCTCTTCATCCGAAAATCATCCAACTATAGAAATTTTACTAGTATTAGAATTTCTTTCTTTCACAATGACCAGCGAAGAAATCTTTGCTGGACCAGTAGTAGCATCCGTAATATCTCTTACGTTTCCTCATATTGCATAGCTTCATTTATTTGCTTAAATAAAGAAATAATAATTTTCACTGCCAATAAAATACTGAAGTGTATTTCTTCTGTTTTTTAATTTATTTTAAAAGATTCGATTTTCTAAAGGAAATATTTTTAAAAGGAAAAATTTTAAAGGAATTAGTGATGGCAGATCAAAAATTCTCTAATAAGCTGAAATCAATTTCAGATGATGTTAGAAGACACAAAGAGAGAAAGCGACGAACTACGCAAAACTAAAACAAAACTCGAAGCTGATATCAATGTATGATACTTCTCAAAATTAAGCACCTCATCAATCGAAGTGTCACCTTAACTTTAAAATTCATTACAATTTACTCGTATTATTTGCCCAAAATAGTTGCCTGAGTGGATACTGAAACAGCTGCAGGAAGAAAGATTTAAATATGCTTCACCAATTATCCGAATTTTACTCCAAATTCAATTCTTTTTTTTCACCTGCGTTCGGAGTTAGTGTCAAGTGCTTTTTTTTTGTAAATAGGAGTATGAATACGCCAGAATCGACAATAAAAATGGAACGAATAAAAAGAATTTTTGAATATTCTTCCCATCATCTAAACGGAACGGTGGTTTAGAAACAACCAAAAATATTTTTACGAATAAAATTTCCCATGCAATTAAAAAAACTTTTGTATATTGCTAAAATTCTACCTTTGCACTTAAAATTTTCTCTTATGCTACGCAAAATTCGAATCTCCTCAGCATATCTCTATTTCGACCGGCCCTATATCATTAGTGAACTCTCGCATTATGCTTGTGCTACACCCTTTCGGCAAGTGTTTGTGGGAAAATTCTAGCCGATTTCGACATTGAGAAAGTTGCTACACGTCATTGCTGCTCATGAAGCTAAATGAAAATTATCTCGAAGATCGTCGAATGACGTCATTTCAGAGACCAGTTCTTTATAATACAATGCTACACTGAAACTGTTTCAGATACAAAATTCGAAAAAGCAATCCGAGAATGAAATACGTGAAGTAAATGAGCATAATGACCAACTTACTGCAAACGGAACTGAAATCAGTTTGCTGAAGAGGAAACTCGACGCTGAGCTAATTATCCTCAATGTAAGTAATTTTTATGACTTTCCTACTTATCTGTAAAATCACTCTAAATGATTCTCTCTCAGTCATTCGTTGCCAATTCCCTTACAGCTTTCAAAAATCTCAATAAAAATAATGAACATTTCCCAATTTTCGATTCTTTTCCCTATTCATTCCACTGCATTCTTCCGATGGACTAAAGGCATTGATGTTCACGATTCATTTATAACGACGATGATAAGTGCTATAATTTCTGGTGTTGTAGCCTTAGGATACTATATATTACTTCATGTAGTGTATACGTCTGCATGTGCATAATGCCTTTATATGTGATACTTTCAGTATACTGATGATCCTTTGCATGCTGCAGCAATAAACCTTGCTCACAGCGGCAATGAATAATGGCCCTATAAACGTTTACTTGCGTTAAATATTGTAACGAAATGAAATTAGTGCTGTTTAATGTGAAAATTCTATGACCGATGTGAAAACACCATGCGAAACCATTAGACGAGAGTGGATAATGATATGGAAATATCACGTTTTACATCAAAAACCAATTTTCACGACAATTTTTTTTTTATTTTTAAGAAAAACATTTCTACGCATTCAGAAAAATTAAATGTAGAGAGGCTATTTTAGACGCCAAATAAAATATTCCGCACTTCAAGTGACAACGTGAAATATAAGCAATATTTCAGGCGCAATTAGATGAAGCGTTAAACGAGTTGAAAATTGTAAAAGAGCGTTCGATGAAGAATGAAGCAGATGCTGCACGTCTAAGTGAGGCTCTCAATGAGGAACAGAAACAAAGTGAATTTAGTGAAAAGGAGAAGAAGACCCTCGAGATGAATATACGGGAACTACAAGCAAAAATTGATCAAGCAGAAGCAACAATGCTTCGTGGTGGCAAAAATACAACCGCAAAGTTCGAGCAACGTCTAAATACGATTAATGCTGAACTTGAGCGTGAGAAACGCCGACATCAGGATGTGTTGAAAAATATCGCAAAATACGAAAGAAAAACACGCCAACTTGAATTCGAAGTTGACGAGAACAAAAAACAAATGCAACAAATGCAAGAGATGATTGAGAAGCTACAAAGTAAAGCAAAAGACCAGAAAAGAATTGTCGATGAGGCGGTATGGAATTTTTACACATATTCAGATTAACGAAGAAATTTCCATTTAATATTAGAGGTTTGGAGACTCTCAGAAATAATCTTAGAGTTGGAGTGATTCTTAAAGATTATTCAACTCGAACCACTTCAAGTCACATCGAATAAGATCTTTCGTGCCTTGATTTAAAAAAATAAAAAAAGAAAGAAAAAAAAGAAATGTACATTTAAGAAGTGCTAAGCGTATAACAAACTGCACATAACAGCTATCAGAAGAAAACACTCATTGTGCATTCAAGCGGAGATGCAAGAGAAATGCTATAGTTTATTTCCTATGATTTGCACCCAATGAACCACACATTATTCAGCTTATTATCAGCTGATAATAAATTGATATAAACAAAAAACACATTCATCAAACATTCCAAAACTTCATAGTTTAAACGGACGATTGTTTTGATTACTGTTTTAAGTAAAAAATTGAGGGCGTTTCCTCGATAGAAATTATGCAATAGAAAATTAGTGGATTTTTTCACAAGTCATTAAATTATTAAAATTGTTTTGTGAAATTTGCAGGAAGAGACGGCTACCGTTAATCTTCAGAAATATAAACGGATACAAGCGGAATTGGAAAGAGCTGAAGATAGAGCTGAGAATGCTGAGAACAGTCTTATAAAGGCTAGTTCGAACAAACCCAACGAACACCTCGATGAATAATACCATGAAGTTTGAGTAATTATATGTCTCGTTTGCCAGATGTTTCCATACATACTGGATCCTCCTAATCTTTCGAGATTAAAAATTTCGGCAAAGTGTAAGACAAGCACTAACAAATGTGCAAAAATGAAACCCGATGTTTTCGAGGAAGGGGGGACAGGGAGTTGGGAATTGGGGAACTATGACCAAGAGGGCCTAACTTGGTTATTCTTATTATATGTGTTCTATATATATATATCAACACTATAGAGAACACAACACACCGCTTAACCACACTGTTATCGATATGGAAATATTACGTTACATGCGAAATATCCAATATATGAACATAATGACTTACTCGAATCACATATTATTTTCAAGGGAAGTAGGCTTTCGTCGCTCAGTGCATGTACATTCCTTCATGGTTTCAACTGCAACTTCAAGCAACAAAACATTTACATATATGCATCCCAGTGGCAACGATGTGTTGGAGTTGGTTTTCTTTTTCAAGTTTCTCTAGGAGAATAACGATAAACTTTCAATGAGCTAATGAATGAATGCACATGCAAAAACAAGATTCCATTCATCAGAATTAATGAATAATGGACAAACCTTTTTAGTTGTTAAAGTTATTGAATCGCTTTTAGACATCGACCATTTCTAATGATAATACTCATCCTAACGTCTGACTCCAATCTATAAACGTCGATTATTTCAGCAGCCTGATAACTCATCTTTGAAGCAGCATAACTATAAGGCCATCGAAGACGGCTCAGCGCGTCTCAGCTGCAAGAACATCTCATTCTATGCGATTAGTGGCCATAAAATCACATTTCTAAATAAGACAATGCATGATGTATTCGATCAGTCCCTTTTTAAATCTATCAAAATAGGCCACTGTGACTAACTTCTTCTCGTGAAAAAGAAATCAACTCGGACACTTGCGCCACAAACTAATGTTACTCAAGTATTTAAGATTTCTTCGTTATAGATCACTACACTTGAAAAATAAATGAAATATTCCAAGAACAATATAAGGAATTAGTCCTAAAGATTTCTTGGCAATCGTTTGTTACGGGAAGCTTGAAAGCATGCCTAACATAAGACTCGTTTCACACGGTGTATTTCTTCAGAGAGCGAGATGTTCGATGATGATCGGTTGAAAGCCAACCGCTTCAACAATAATTTTTCAACTGCCTTCCAAACTGATAACGGTATAAACCTACACCTTCCTAAGCCATCTACCACCTCAATCTAAGTGATGCTGGTTTTGATATAATAGATTTCTTTGATGAAGTTCAAAAGGGAAACAGTAAAATATTCAGTAGCGGTTGAGGAGATTTCTTTTATGATATTCAAAATAACAGCTAAAGTCCTTGTTATATACCTCTGTTCGCTCATATTATGAGATAGCATAGCCAGCGAAACGAGGCAATTCTATGAAATGATGAAATAGTATCCATATGCACACAAAGTATACCAGATCAACAACAACTAGGTATCGGTAGAATAAGTCCACTTATGTTGTATGTGAAACAAAGTCATTTGCGCCAAAATTCGGTTTCCTCAAGTAAAGATTTCCTACTACTTCATTATTTTCTCGTCTGGAAACAATCTGTTGACTATAATACGGTTGCCTACATCGATTTTCGAAAGGCTTTTGGCAGAAGTTCTCAGTGCGAAGCTTGCCTTATTGTTTATTAGCAACACTATCCAACTACTACATAAAATTCTAGATCTGGTAAAAGGAATTATTTTATCTTTGGTCATATCATCATGTTTTCTGCAAGCTACTGTATGATATCGTAACTACTAATTCTCCTCAGATGTTTGGTAATAAGCGGCTGTCTCTATCACTTCACATCTTCGATATACTCTCCTCAGCGAAATATTCTCTTCCTATCGTTGTTTCTCACGTTACGATCTTGTTCTCACACTATTTTAAACCATCAAATTTCCGCCGCATTAGGAATAAGAATTAGTAGTTAGAGATTAGCAATATGTTGCAAAACGAATATTACTATGAAGGAGTCATTCCCGATATTATTTCCCAAGATCGGTAACTAAATGCCCGTTGGGTTGCATGTTTTAAGTAAGTAATATTCCTATACATTTTATAATTTCATCATTTACTAATGTTCCTATGCTTCTCCTTATAGTGACTACATATTTCTCCGTACGGGAATTCCATTCAAGCATTTTACTTTCTCGTTCAGCTTACTTCTTTAAAAACCTATCTTCTACCTCCGATTGTTGCATACGTTCCTGTTGCTTATAAGTCAACAATGATAAGCACCATGCATACTATCCCTTCTAGCTACCAGTTTAATCTGACTCAAAGAGACTAAATGCAACTAGCACCTAATTAAACGCTCAGATCACATTCTCTCTTTTATATGCCAACGTTGTGATTTCGGCAGGTATTACTTAGCATCTGCCTATTCGCGAAGTGTCTGCGAATCGCACTAGGAGAGTGCTTTCTGAAAGCACAACGTTAAATCGTTGTATCATCCCACTCTATGGTATTTCAGCAACCAGCATAGATTAATTTCATGAACAAAGCTTCCTTCCCGCTAAGTATACTTCTCTTGCCCCCTTCATTTCGTTTCTACGCGAAATGTGATCGCTATTATGAATTTAAATGCCAAAGCTTTTTTGTCGCCGATAAGATAGAGCATCTCTGAGTGCTGTTTAACGCCTTTCACAGCTTATTATACAACCTACGTCAAAGAAATATATGTAAGAATTGAAGCTATTACAAAGTCATCAAATATTACACATTGATAAAGTAAGATAACTGAGGGAAATCGTATAAGATAAAATGTAGAGCACACCTTGATAATTTAAATTATAGGAAATAGTGAGAAAATAATAGAAGCCGAACTGACATAAGTAAACCGATCAAATAAATAAACAACCTATGACTATATTAATGAGAACGATAGAATATTGCGCTGATACGATTGCTCATTGAGCACAAAACTATGGAAAACTATGATCAAACGGTGAATGAATTCGTCGGCAGAAACTTTTGACTATTGCTCATTCCTCGCCGTTCGGTTCCCCCTAGAGGATAACAAATATCCACTTAAGTAATGCAGGCGAAGACTAAGTAATTTATAGTATATATTCAAAGGACAAGATTAATTTTAATTGAAATATTATTGTATATCAATTGTGCAGGCACAATTGTTCCAATGTAGCCGAAAGTCGACACAAAGCAACGAAAATCTTCACGGAATCAGTATTAAACATGAACTTTCTAATATAAATTAGATATGGCTAAGAACTTGCAATGCAGGTCTATTTGTATGAAACCGTATTGCAGCTTGATTTCTTAATCAACGGAAAAGTTTACCTACTAATGACCATACATATGGAAACAACACAGAAACAGATTGAATAGATTTAGTTACGAGGAAAATTCCTCGATCATGATGAATCCACTCAGATGGACGATGAGGAGGAATCCGCTTGCACGAATGCTTTATCATCTCGAGTGAAATAATCTTTCCACTCGCCGGGCCTTCCAACCCCCAACAATACTGCTTTTGCCTCACATCTAGGCTCTTCTAGTTGATCGTCACGTAACAATAGAATCGTTTGACGCATCTTATCACGAATCTTCTACAAAATTTTCTCATATTATTATTTCGCCAACTATATCTAACAATCCACGTTGATTGCGCAAATTATAAGAAAGGGAATTTTTAATATTTTCGGAGTTTCTCTACCATTCTCTAAGACTCGTTATATCAATAATTTTTGCCCATATTTAAGCAAACGCTTAGGAATATTAGGTGTGGCGTTACACCTGATATACCTAATGACATCTGTTTTATATCTAAAGAGCACTTTATTGTCATCTTCACCGATTAAGTGCTATGTTAAAAACAATCCATGTTTTTTTAAGTATCAAGAACATCAACCCTCTTCCCAGCATGCTTGAGCTTGTTTAAACCATAAACCGCCCTCTTGATCCACTGCGTCTCTTGCATACCTCTTCAGATGTTGAACTAATACTCATTTATTCCACAATCTGGGAAGGTGAAGCAACGATAATCATCAGGTATGATGCTATATGAGATCTACTCCCAATTAGCTCTAAACAACTAGTTCTAAACTGTGTCACTCGAACAATTCATGCCTTTATCTCGACCATAACTGGTTTATTGAGGATAGATTACAAATCAGCATATCCGGCTAAAGAGGGAACTCAAGAGTGAAATGAGCAGCTCATGAAAAATGGAGAAAACAAATTGCAAACCCTTTCAGCAATGAAAGTCGCAGAAAAAGTTGCAACTCCAGCAGCTAGCAATATACAACCCGCGATTATGAAAGCAATCTGCAATTGCATTTTTATGGCATTTTCAATTGAACATTTGCTTTTGACTCTTCAACAAAAACTACAGAGGCAATAAACTTCTAGGATGGAATGGGAAGGGAAAGATGGATGGGAAAGCGATGGAGGAAAGAAGACGAACGGATCTTAAAAATGAAACGACATTCCACAAAATTCCATAAAGTACGAATTACGTTCCAAGCATATGAAAATAATGTCTCGTAGTCAATGCTGCCGATGATGAAGAGGAATACAATTCGGCGGTGAATTCATAGTTATTGTGGCTAAGAAGTGTAAATTTTGACTAGGAAATACAATGAAACTTTGAATGCTATACACGCGATGAAGATGAATGGCTTAGATCAGTCACTGAGGTTACTGCAATTGTAAATAGGCGAAAGCTTAGAAAGGATCACCACTATTAGAGACGTCTATAAATAAAGGCACCTAAAACTTATACATGCCAAAGCGATATCCCTTTCCTCCACCCTTCGTATATTGAAAAAAGTGACAAAACAATACCTGATATACGCTTGCAAAACAATGCCATACAACCGTTAACAGTGTAAAACCTAAGCGAAAAAGTTGGTTTTTGCCCGATATCTGAACTGGTTCGGTGTCCATAGAAGACGGTTAATCGGTATAAATTGAAACCAGTCGCAAGTATCGCTTACCAGATTCCACTTTCCAGTAACTTCTCTGATTGGTGAGTTAACACTCTCGAGTGAAAAGGACATGAACATAAACATGATGCCATTAAAAAGCAGAAGCAGAAAGCATTCAAAATATGGGCGCAAACTTTCAAATAGTTTTCTAAGAAGCATTATCGCAGAAAGGAAACACATCTATCGATAACAAAGTAGTACGCTCACTTGTAATGTACTGAACTGAGGTACAGCCATTCGCACAGAACGTCAACAAAAACACGCCACCTAGATCGTGATCGTTGGCATAAATGCATTCGATATAAAACTTTTTGCTCAAGAAGCAGGATGCGCGACAATTATGTAGATTGCATATACAAATTGCATGGTTGCGGGCAATAATTCTGTTATTACTCTACAAATTCAAATTCACTCCTTTGTAAACTGTCGTGTAAATTTTTGCAAAGGAAGAAATTGCAATTTGCAATTTGCAAGTTGCAAGCTCTTATTACATCAATTTGCAGAAAGTTTGTTTTTCCTCAACCAATAACAACTAGCATTATAATAGGTGCAAGTTACAAAAAGGAACTCAACGAGCGGCAACGATAATACAAAGTTATGCTAAATCGCCTATTAAACAAAGTATACGCGAAAACGCAACGAGATTCAGCGCTAACCGTTCGCTATGCATGTGAACAAATTTTGATCAGCTCAAACATTACGTCAAAAGAAGATTAATCTACAAACTACAATGGTGCAGCAGTAGTCTATAAGGCTAAATGGCCCAATTCAAAGAATATATAAAACAATAAACTTCGAAATAAACCTCACATAAACACACTCAACGGTGCACTTGATAACACGAAAAGAAACATCAAACAAAAGGCTCACCTTTCTCAAGGTTCTCGTTCCTTTTCACAGAATTGTAGACCTGTTAGATAGAGGCTCGGAGATCGAGAACCCTCTTGGCTACAATCATCGATACGCAATCACACGAACGCGAGAATAACCTTTCAGTGAATACGATGTAGCTGCATCGCTACACTCACTTAATAGAGCATCTCGACTACTTGCAAGTCAATAGAACGTATATCTAGAAACTTGTCACAGCTAGAATCATGAAGTGCGTAGGAAAAAAAAAAGTTGCTGACAGTTGAAAGGTGGCATCAAAAACATAAATTCTTTGAATATTGATCTGAATAGCAGCGTTTTACATACACTCTGACTTGAGGCAGATATATTGGTAGCTGTATCAATCAGTGACCACTAACTGTTTAGTTGGGTAGTCACTTAATGGATAAGATCGAATAATTAATTTGGTACGAAGCATAAGGCTTTCGATTTGTCTGTAGATATGCAAAAATTTCTGCGAAGCATGTAGTTGACTTATGACAGCACCGCATCGCAATTTATTTTTTAAACTAAATTCGTAAGTTATTGTGATTCTCACGTGGCAGCAATGTTATCTTTAAAATGTGATTACCTGTTCTGTTTCTGTTCCGAAATCGTCGTACATTCGACCCTTAGAATGGTAGAGATTTTCGATTTAATTATTTAGTATTGTAATAGAAATAAATAATAAAATGCATCAACCACAATCATGCGTACAAATTTTTTTATACACTTATATTGTTCAAATGTATCTTACTTTTATCTAGACGTAATACATTCACCAATATTTTATTGTTATAAGTATATGATACGGTATGGATTTATTCAGAGTTTCAAAAGGCATGTGCAGTTAAGTTCGGAAATATCATCGGATACTGAAGTTTTCGAGGATTGTTCAGCGCTATGTTTGATTTCATCCATGCCTATATATCCATAGTCGGCATTCTTCATATTCAAATAGCCGTTGCTTTCATCGTCGACTTTTAATATCGCTCTTAAATGGGCGCTTAACTGCGAAAATGATGGCCTTTTTTCTGGATTCGATTGCCAACATGCTTGCATCAAGTCATATCTGAAAGTAATCACTGGTTACCTCATGGAGCTTAGCTATCGAACTATGCGAGCTCCTTTCTGAAAAACCTCCGATAATGCTGGCTTCCTACCTGCTTATTGTTTTTCGACATTCAATCAATAACATTTCCGAAATCATTTAGTCATTTGCATATCACCCAGCTCAGCAGTTACGAAATTAATAGACGTTTGTCTTTCTTTCTCTATAAAATCAGTAACTTATTAACTGAAATGGCATCACATTACTCTCCTAGGAGTTGAAGAAGCCTAACAAAGCCAACCCTTACAGGTAAGAGATATACTTCTATCATCATTGGTTACCTGTCAAAAGTTTATTATCCCGGCGCATTTTTCGTTCATATTTAATCAAAAACTTGCATATAACTAGCAATAATAAAAATTTTAGAAAAAATTAATATTAAAAGAATCGGATAATATTTCGTGAGTATATTACTTATTTCAACTTATGCAAAAAACTTTTCTTATCAAGTAATTATATGATATATTTCAACAAATATGCATACATTTCGTTGGGACAATTCGTTGGTTGTTTATTGCGATGACCATTTTCGAGATATTCGATCATATCTGCAGGTTGTATACCTGGAAAAGGTCCATCGCCCATACTGAATAATTCGAATAGAAACACACCATATGACCACCTGAATAGTTTATACGCTAATATTCGATATGCAAATTAGAACTGACTGAAGCAATTATTAAATTAAACTTTAGGAAGCCTATGAAATAAGAAAGTATTCCAATATATTTGAGTTTCTATGAATCTAGATTCAACCAAGGTTCATTTGCATATAGGTTCATCCTCCTTATTTGTGTGCAGAAAATTATGCAATATTCTGTAGTAATATGGAAAATTTTAAAAGCAATCCTTTTTCTTACTTTCTAATAGATGAATATCTTAGTAATGCAAAAATGAAAATAAAATCCTTTGTTAGAGGAATCAGTTAACATTTTCACTAACACACTAATAGATTATTTTCGAGTAGATATTGAAAATTTACTACAAATAAAAGAGTGCTGATTGTAATTGTTTGCATATTTCTTGTGCATCAAAATCCACTTGTATATTATTACTCTATTATATTTTATATAAAATTATAAATGAAACTGTTTAATAGATATTATTTGATAACATACACATCCGATTTGGTAGTACATTCGTATAATTTGAGTGATTCGATGGCCATCCATTTGATAGGTAATCGTCCTCCTCTCGTCGTATATAAAGCCTCATTCAAATGCCGACATAGACCAAAATCACCCACCTTAATATTTACGGAAGAACAATTTCTAGTGCAAAAATATCAGTATTCGAAGCAAAATTTATAATTTATCCAGAATAAATAAATAAATAAATAAATAAATAAATCCTTCTCATATTATTTTAGAGTTTGTTTTCCTGCAAAAGCGATTACTGAAGAACTGTTTCACTAAGTCAAAGTTACTTAATACCTACATCCCATAGCTAAATATAAAACGAAATTTCACAGTTTTATGGCCAAAATGACCATCCTCAAATATTCTGTCAATTCAACGAACAATTATAATGACATAAAGGAGAAAAATATTTCCTCATTAGAAAAATTCTTCTCTCTATTTTTTTATAATTATAAATGGTAATATAAGTATTCGAGGAATTATTGCTGAGAGAGTGTAATACCTTTGCAACGAGTGCTTTTGTTAGTAATATATTTCGAGCGGCCACATCTCTGTGTACATAGTTCCTTGCACTAAGATAACACTAAAATCACCAATATTTAATGTGCTAAATTTCGCGCTCATTCTTGATGATAAGAAATGAGAAGAAACGATACTCTTCGATCTGGTAAAAATGTGCCAGCCAGCTGTAATCAAATCGAAAGAAAAAGAAAGACGCTCAATAAATATTGTGAAAAAATGTGGCTGGAAAAAAATGGAAAGCAATCAGTTTTCGAAATTTGCGTATAAAAATATGATAATTTTCATGTTCGGCACAACAAATTATTGAAGTTTTCCAAACATAAAAGCCATAAATACTTACCATACCATCGCATACTTGCCATGCAATAGAAATCAGATCTATTAAGCATAGCCAATCCTCTTTCTCGTTCAATTTACTTTTATCCTAAATTTATCTTATTAAGCTTTCTCAATGATCACGTTTATTAATTGGTTTAATATGAATCTTCAAACCCAGGGGTTTTATTTCTATACGGTACTATAATCACGATGAACGTCGATATTTTTGTCTACTGAATACATGAGTTCCTAAGAGTTTTTTCAACTTCACACCAGCAAAAGGTATTGGCTATGAAGTTTTACATATAATCATATTTCTATTGTTAAAGGAACATCGCAAAATTGCTTTCGATAAAATTCTTCATGAGTTTCTAACTTTGAGATTTTATAATTTCTGACATAGTTTAAAGTCATTCAAATATCCTTGAATGTTATTTTGAATTAATATTACAATTCGATTCATCACTAATCAATGATAATCTCTAATTTACTTCATTTTATTCATTAAATATAGTGGATAATTTAAAAATAATAAAGAAATTCATAAAATAGCATTCAACAAACCGTTATATATTTATTTTTATGATTTCTTAAGTATCGAAGTAGATCACCATTAGCGAAATATTCGATAACAATTCTTGGCTCATTTAAATCGCATACACAACCGATTAGAGAGACAACATGTGCATGATAGCCAAGATCTTTCATGAATTGAATTTCATTGAAGAAATCCGTTCGACTTGCTTCATCGGCATGAGGTGCAAGTGTTTTGACTGCAACCTGCAACATAGGTGTTTAGGCTGTCAATAGTGAGCATAAACAGTTCCCCCTTCCGCTCGGCTGTCAATAAAAAAATATCAATAATTCCCCCTTTCACAGTCTATATATTCTTTTATAAGCTGTTTCTAGTCCCGTATGTGAAAATTTCCGAGTAAATGCTTGCTCAGCATGATGGTGTCACTCCCTTGGGACGCTTATATTGAGGATCGGAAAATTGCCAACACATTTTAATTTCGCAATGGGTCAGGTTTTTTCTTTTATTTTTGCTCGCTTAATAATTGAAA
Organism: Baylisascaris schroederi; assembly: GCA_006503575.1. Classification (NCBI taxonomy): domain Eukaryota; kingdom Metazoa; phylum Nematoda; class Chromadorea; order Rhabditida; family Ascarididae; genus Baylisascaris; species Baylisascaris schroederi. Next base: position 664,146 of record QEWY01002404.1, on the reverse strand, counting down.
CTGCTTATATCTTACAAGAATAAAAAATTGTCGCATAACAGAGATATCAACAGCTGGCGTGGTAATTACAGTTTACCAAAGGAGATAAACGCAGGTGAACAGGTAATTATAGTTTACCTCACTGAAAGGCTAAAATTAAATAATAAATGTAATGACCCATTAAATACAGACTATATCCGTCACTTGATACTACTAAAATAAAGAGTAAGAGTATTAATTTGATTCATTATGTATATTTCGGCATACTTCGTTCGTAGCAAGTTCAGCACCGATACTGAGATTCTTGAAGATTCGAGTAACCGGAAGTTTACACTTGATAGTTCCTTTGTAGACGATCGCAAATGCTCCTTTACCAAGAACTTCATCCCAATGTATTAATAAATCTTTTGGTGCGATTTCCCATTCATCACGTCTAAACAATTCAAATAATTCAATACTTATATAGCCTTCTAAGGAGCATTTCGCCGTCTAAAAACTGAGGAAGAGTTCATCGTTAAGCTCATAAAAATAATTCCTTATAAATTGCAACTCATTATTTAAGCTAATTTCATATGAATTTCATCGAGTATTCGATAAAATCATTGAGGAATTTAAATATCTTTTGAATTCAAGTCATACTTTATATAACTGCATTCCCTCTTCTCTACACATCACCCTTCCCTTTCCTTCGCTCTCCTCTTACGAACTCCAAGGATTATAAAGGTGAGGTTTTTATTTTCTATGCTATTTTTTGCCACCAACTTGCGTAACTACGTGAAGTTGATAATAAATGTGAAAAGAATGTGAGAGTTTCATTAGTAAAAGCGAATTAGATAAAAAAGTAGATAAGAGTGGAGGTCAAAGCAAACGCCATATACCTTCATATTGATGAACGTTTAAAAAAAAAGATAAGCGGTGATTATCCTCTATCAATATCAATCATTCGAATGACTCAAATGCATACTTTATCAATGATTTTATCAGGCACATTTATCCGTCATTCCAAAAAAAAAAAAAAAAAAAAAAAACATAACACTTTCGTTTCGAATTGTACAATTGCCTAATCACTCATCGTTACAATATGGGCTATAACAATATTATTCCGATTGAATTGACAATTAGTAATTCGAAATAGTGGAATTCGATGATGATCATAACTCATAGAATGCTTCCATCCCAATTAAAAAAATCAAACCTTTCAATGCCTTCTTATTTATGCTCATCTATTAAAGCAAAAAAAATTGCCCATGTTCAACATTTTTCATTTTGCATTCATTTAGAATTAACTGTAAGTAAAATTTTAAAATTGCATAAGTTATCGTTACTGAAAAAGGGCATAGAGATAAATTACAACACTATACGACATTAAATTTATAAGACAACGAATATCTTATCACTACTATTATCGAAATATTAGTGATATCTATTGAGTAGATGTGATAATCAAGGTTGATATACTTGTCCCCTATTAGCGTTTTATCAATATTTATCTATTTTTGCATTTAAAAACAACCAACCTTTTCAACTTATCCATATCACTATAATGAATGCTTGCGTCACTTTGCTTATTAGAACCGAGTGATGATGTAGTGATCTTACCTGTAAATTACGTTCAATACTTTTATTCCACTTGAAACTAAACACGTTTAGGTTTGATGGTTTTATTTCGGTTAGAACTAAATACGATTTCTTAATGCGTAATATAGCTGAGTCATTAGAAACGATGAGTATAAAATACGAAAAATAAAAACTTTTTATAATAAAAAATAAAAAAAGAGACTTTTTATAATGTAATAAGTTTTTTTTTATTAATGCAATTTTTAAATAATTTTTCAATACTTTCCTATTATTAATTATGTAGCTCACATTAAGATCAACGTGTTTAGATGAAGTTCTATAAATATACCTATATATTGGCAAAATATCTTAGAATTAAGTACATATTGTTGCAGAAATAAAGAACCCGCCTAGAATCAAACTTAAAAAGAACAATAAATTAGACGAAAATATATTCAACTAGTCGTAAGTGATGAGGCGAATTTGAGTCGTTCAAGTGCTTTTCTTCTTTCAAATTTGCGGCAAACAACGATCATAATCACTATTATGACGATAATTATCACTCCCGATGAAATGATTGCCGTGATCATCACCACTGAAATATCTATAACAAAAAGCAATGCAACAAATGAGTTCAACAATGAGCTGTCAATAAAAAGAGTGATCTCATACTTTAGCTGTCAATAACAACATTGCACACTCAATAACATTAAAAGTTTTAACTACAAGGAGCAACTTTTACTTTGTGCATCAGGCTTAAGTCTTAACTTAAAAGCTCAAAAGAACACTTCGGCAGTTTAGGTAACCCAACGAATAGAAAGATGCCACTGCTGTATATTTTAGATTTATCTTTTTTATATATATTTTTATTATTTATATATCTTTATAATATTTTATAACATATAATATCTTATATATCTTTATAAATATTTATATATATATATATATATATATATATATATTTTATATATATTTTAGATTCACTGCACTGTCTTGATTGAAGGATATGACGGTTCGATAGCTCATTTCCTTGTTGAAAACACTCGATCAATAAAATTGAAAACAGCATAACTCAATTGGCATTTATAATCTTCTTCCAAATTACCGTTATATGTGATTATGCGTTTCAACAGCCCGTTGGGAAAATATTTGCCTTGTGCAGCAATTTTAGAAAAATCGATTTGGAATGAGCCATTCAGTGCTAACCTATCTAATATTAGTTAAATTTGACTCATAAAGAATGGAAAAATAAGTGATGCACAGAGGTCATATTTTCCAATGGCTATTCTTTCTCTAATACCTATGCAGGTAAAATCAAGTATTTTATGATATTAAAACGACTTGGCCAATAGAATATACAAGAACAAAAAAAAAAAGATTCATAAACATTCGATCAAAACATCGATAATATAACATATATCGAATCGCTGACCGTTATTTGTACTCGTCTTTAGTGGGCATGTATAGATTGCACTAGCAGTTTGTCCTGCTTCAAGTAATTGTGCATAAGTTTGAAAATATTGAAAAATTGTTGCCACATTACATTCTGAAATTTTTATTTGATTTATTTAATTTGTATTTGGTATGATGTAATTTTTTATCTAGTTGTTCACAACTTCAGAACGTGAAGTTGACGTTTCATGTTCTAACTTTTCGATTAGTTTCTAATGCTATTATATTTGGTGCATTCAAAGTGGAACGAAGCATGCAAAACTCGTCTATAAATATTGAATTTACTATCTTCTAGGTAATAAATACCTGTATTAGGTCCCATCAGGTATAACATACATATACCTGTTTACTTAAATATGACCTCTATATGAATTTATGCATTTTCACTAAATATTGAGAGCAAATGATTCAATAAGCAATGAAATGTGAAGCCAAAAATCGTTAAAGTAGTTAAGAAGATATGCATGACGTTATTAGTACCCTATAAACGTCATATTCCTGCTCGCCTAGCCAGCGAGGTGGCGTCATCTAATACAACGTTCGATAATCCGGCCTATCAAGTGATAAACGCCATATTACATGATTTTTTATGAATTTATTTCATAGAAATTATGCAATAATTCAATTGATTTATTTATTGCTAAAAATGCTTCATAGATAAATACTATAATATATTCAATCTTATTAAATCGATAGAATTTGAGATATTCACAATAAGATCCTTAATGAATTACTAATAGCACGTTTCCGACATTTCTTTTGCGATTTGAATTTTGTTCTCTCACCTTTCCTAATTCATATACTTCATTTTGCCAACGATTAGACCACAACTCTTGCTTAGAGATTATCTCTCATAATTGCATACTATTACTGCATTATCATACCTTCTTTTGCTCTGACTACGTTTGCTACTTGTGGCGGCTTTAGCGTTGGTTCGGTTCCTGGTGGTCGATCATGTACTTGTCCGGTTGGTGGTGGCCGATTTTGTGCCGATCCGTTTGCTGGTGGGTGATTTTGTATCGGTCCGGTTAATGGTGGTTGATTTTGTGTTATTTCTGTTGCTAATGGCGGTTTATTTGTTGTATTTGTTGGTGGTTGGTGGCCATGTGCTACTCGTGTTGTCGATGACAGAGTTTCTGGCGTATTCGGTTCTGGTACGACGCTTTCCGTTAGTGAATTTGGCAAGTAATACATATAGAAAAGGTAGCCAAGTTTATAGAGTTGATCGATAATGGAACGTTGGTTGACGATCACATCGTAAAGCTGAATGCGTTGAACATATTTATTGAGTGAGAGCGAATTTAAGGAAAAACGATTTGAAAGGAATTCCACCACCCCACTTAAATAAATGAAAATTCGACTCAATAAAATGCTAACGAGAATAATGTTCAGTCAAAGAGGCAATAAGAGGAATAAGCCATAATTTATCTCTGACACTTCGCCTACAGTCCATTATAACTTAAAAATTACGGTACTTAGAAAGTGTAACTATTATTTGAAACCATTTAGGTGCAACTCAAGTATCAGAGGTGAGATTGAATTCAATTAACACGGTTTTTATTTCAGATGATAATGCGATAATTAAAAAAAAGATAATTTTTTATTCAAATTATTAAGCATTGCATTCGTTGCCATGTTATTTTAAGGCAATAGTGTTTTGTCATAATGTTTTATGGTAGCGAAAAGGTTTAGCAAAAGTAAGGTGATATGACTTAACTACAAAATGTTTTATTTATGTAATTACCTTAGTTGACATCTCCTCACATGGTATATTCGTTATGAAGAACACTATCGCACCTTGTCCAGTATTCGGACTCGATGAACATTTAGCATGCGAATTAAACATTTTCATAACCGATTTACCATTTTCATCTTTTTCAATCGTACAAACTGTACCGAAGAGGATTTTATTCGATACTTGCTCGCAACCAGTCGAGTCAGCCTTAAACGATCTATCGAACGCTCATGAATAGCTTCACTCATGGATACCTTTAATTATGAAAGTATTCGTAACTACAGTAACTTCAGAGAAAGAAAAACCCATGGATCATTGATCAACGTTTTTTTTTTCTATGCTATTCTATTAAGAACGTTGGCGTCTTTTCATTATACGCAATAAGCGTATTGTAGTGTACTAATAAGAGTTTAAAGGCAGTACTATATGTATACAATATGCAAATTTTATCTATTCTATAATCTGAAATTGGTAGTTTTTTTCAATTAGAAGTTAAGCCTTTTTTTGAGGGTAAAATTTATTAATTTTTTTATAGGTTAACCACATCTTTATTCAGTGATTCCATAGCAATCTCCTATAATATTAATTCTCTATTTCGTGAATTTATTGCAGTTGAATGTTGATATTATTGATAGTTGAGAACATACGGTGTGTCGTTGTGGACATTGGCCACTTATTTTTGGATCATAAATGGTCACTATCGAGTTCTGATCACAATATCTAAGTGTTGAGGTGACGAAATTAGCGATCGCCTTCAGATCCGTCTTCGAGGTGTTTACGCTCAATGCAAAAAGTAAATCGACCTTCCATTGCTGACATATAGGTGTTTCATATCTCATGTTTACTGAAGATATAAAATTCATTAGTTTTGTTTTTTACGATCCGGGATAAAGATTCAAAGTTATCTCAGGTATGGAAATCCTCTGAAAGAAACATTACTGAAGTCAGATATAATAGTTGGTTGTAGCGAATAAAGGAAGAAATACTTCAACACTTTTTTTTTAAATCAATGATGAAGTTCTATCCTTCATTTGCATATTCCTAGTTGCATATTTGCATATTTGCAATTCTCCTTTAAAACATAACGTTGTAATTAAGCGAGTAGTTAATTCAAGCGTCAAAATCAACTTACTTGCGTTACATGTCCCCGTGAAAGAAGGTGGTTCTACACTATCGAAAAAATCATAATTAGAGGCTACGGTCGTTGATTGTTGATCGCCTAACGTTGATTGCTCGAATACATAGAGAATATAAATCACGAATACGATATAATTGATTAGCATACTGTAATCAAAATGCAATTATCTATGTTTATTTATGAGGCTTACTGTAGAGAATATACTTTTTTACTCTTTTTTACTGAAATGAATTTTGAATGATACAATATAAATTGTAATAAACAACGATTTAATTAAAGTATTTCTATGTATTGAAAATAGCCTAAGTTTTAGACAATAGTGGAAAATATTTTCCAAGAAAATATCTGGAGTGTAATTGGCAATAAATGTTCTATAGATTGATTTCGTATTTTGAAATTCATTTGTTGTTGTTTTTTTAATTAAAAAATAAGAGGGCATAGAGTTATGAAAAATTACTAGCAACCTGCTCTTTTACTCTTTATGTTGCTGTCGATTTAGTTGGCCATATTTGAAAGATCGTTCAATTAGTATTGATTACTTCAAAAATTACCCACTAAATATTCACTGTGTAAGGGGAAAGGGGAAAGGGGAAAGGGAAGGGGTCGGTACCATTAAAATCCTGATATCATCAATAACTTTCTGCTATAAAATCCTTAATACTAAATCTATCGAATGTAACAAAGAAAGTTAAACACGATAAAATATGCAACAATAAATGATATATTCGTTAATAATAAATATTCAAAAAGAATAGCAAAAATGAGAAAATACAATTGTTATACTGATAATATATCGGCATTTCATACTATTTTCAACCGCTTAACTTTAAAGTTGAAACTGATAAGAAATCACAAACGATTTAATCATGAGAGATTGCGAAAAAAAAAGTGACGTAACCATAAATGGAAATAATAATGCTAAAAATGCATTTAAAATGTTTCACCTTATAATGTCAGTATTTGTTCAACCGGAAATTCCGATCGTCCCAACCGGTTTGCTTTTCCGGATTTTAACCGATGAATTCTCATCAATAATAATAGAAGAATTAAAAACATAGAAATAAATCATATTGTAGAAATAATTTGTTCCGCAATTGATTCCGCCCGATGCAATTTTGTACATTCACTTTTGTAACTTGCATTATGATGATGTCTATCCGGTATGTGTTTGTAATGTCTACCCGGTATGCGTTTGTAATGTCTATCCGGTATATGTTTGTAATGTCTATCCAGTATGTGTTTGTAATGTCTATCCGGTATGTGTTTGTAATGTCTATCCGGTAGTTTCATCTGCATAATTAATGTAACGTCTACGATAGATTGACCTTTCGCACCAACTTTCTAGGTCCACGTATCGATCTTTTAGAAGTTAGAGCTACTTAATTCAGCAGCAACAACTTCGCGACCATCCTTCACACCAGTCATGTTTCAACGTTGAGCAAACTCGCATGAGATGCGCTTTCGACTTTCGCCCACTTAGCCAACTGGCTTCACACGGCTTTACTAAATAATGCGATTGCGAAAAAATGTTTTCATATTTTATATGACTTGATAGCTTGTAGAATCCTTTAACAAAAGAATAACTTTTCTTATATATTGATTGACCTTTGCAAAACGAGAAGCCCATAGATGTACTGTGAACACAAACTTTTTCCACTTTTCCAGCTTTTTGCCATTTTTTCCAACTTGTTCCGCCTCAGGTGCTATTGAATACTTTCGAATAGGGTGCATCAACATTAACGATGACATATGAGATGCATTACTTCTATTTAACTTTGCAANATATATATATATTGGAATGCCCATTCACTGATTTTCACATCGGAAATATTTGAACGATCGTTGAGTCATTGCACTATGGAATATATAGCTGCAAGCGTTTACACGACGTTCGAGAACCTTCAAGGGAAAACTCAATGATTAAAGAATACGGTGACGTTGTGTCAGCTAGCTGCTTGGTGTTTTAGGCGCAACAGCAGTTTTGCCTTGCGCGGTATTGTTTAGATCGACTAGTTGTGGTGTTAATAAATGTTTTCTTGAAAGGGGGCAAAGGGGGAGGTGGGTGAAGGAGGGAAGAGGGGGTGAGGTTAGTCGAGATGTGCGATTAATGCTGGTGTTTTCTTGTTGTTCGTTTCTATGATTAAGGAGTCAGTTTTTTTTGTGTCTTTAAACACGCCTCTAGAGTAAAACATATATTCATTGAATTTCACTAATATTTTAGAATATTTTACTAGTATCAAGCTAATACAATAAAAGTTCACCTGTAAATGAGCTCTGAGAAAATAGCTTAGAATTCGGTATTTCGACATTAGCTGCCTAAGTCTTTGCATCGAATCGGTAAGGTGTACTTCTTTTTTCTTTTTCTTTTTTTGAATTTCTACTCGTTGAAAAGGTGTTTATATAATATGATACGCTAAGGTGTGCGTTGTTTTATTTCGTTCGTATGCTTCAAGTTGGCTGCTGCTTTTAATGATGACGTTTTTTCCTTCGCAAATTCCTCCCACCAATGTTATTTTTGTTTCATTCAAATCAATATTGTAGAATGATAGACAGGTTTATTTACATTCTTTCCATTTTTAAGCACTCATAAATCTCTGTCTATACTAGCATGTTTTTTTATGGCTTATTTCAGGTCGTTCCCCCCCGCCCCCGCCTCCCTCATATTGTTATGTGAACGGATCAAGTATTGGTGATATCAGTTTTAGGCTCCTCTTTTTATTTACTTTTATGCCTACCCATTTACATTTATTATACCAGCACTCTTTGAGCGTTGTATTTTTAACGTTTATTAAAAAGCAATGTAAATGATTTTATTATCACTAGAATTCGTCCTTTTTTTTCAGGCAAACATGGGAGCCTATAAATATATGCAAGAAATATGGCGCAAAAAACAATCGGAGGTTTGTTTCGTACACTTTCTGCTTGGTTATTAACTATGGGGATGAGCAGGAGGTTTAGAGAAAGGGGAGGGTTGGAGTGTGGGGGGGGGGAGGGGACAGGTGAGAAGGATAACGCTGAAGAAGGGTGGAGTTATGGTTTGACGTGTTCAGTAAACAGCTGCTACTTCCAACTGCTTTTCATAATTCATATCTTCCTGTAAATAAGTTTGCGGAAACACTTCTCCCTCTTTCATATGTAAGTATAAGTTACTTTCTTGACAAGCATGGCACCTTGGTTTTCCTGGTCAGAAAGTTCTCATCGATGCCTCTGAATCCGAAATGAGCGTCACCTCAGTTGCGACGGAGACTCTATTTAGAGCTTGACGAGGTAGAGATCGATTAAACCTGACCCGACATAGGTTGAAGCTATTCACCTGACCTGGTTTAGTTTGTCACCATATAACCACGGGTTAGAATTTTCATTCTTACGCGTCGTGGTTGAGGCAAAGATGAGAATTGTAACAGATGTGCCAGGTCCCCAATACGTTAAATATTGTAAAATCTGTTTTTGGGAAAGTTAAGACTCTATGAAGCTACTCATTTCAGTTATCTTGCGGTTATGAGGTCCTGGAATTCTCCATTGATATTATTTTGGTCATGTATGGTGCAGGTCCACATATGGTCCCCACCCAGTCATGAAGAGATCCTTTCCTTACGAGCATTTTTCGGATCGTCAAGGATATAGTTGCTTTGATTTTTTTTGATGGGCTGAATATGAAGCTATACCTTATTCTCTCTCTTCTCCCTTTACCTTTATTCTGCTCCTCAGTTTTGGGATATACGGCGAGTGTATAGGGTTCCCAACTGTACTGTTCAAAGAAACCCAGGTTTATACTGATGGATAGTACCATAACGTGGAAACGTTCTGGCATTTCGAATGGTTTTTATCCTCTTCACTTCACATGATATGACGTCATCACTGCATAATATCTATCCATATTGTTCAGCCGTCCATTTTGGGTAATAATGTAATTGATTAAGGTGATGCGTTATTTGCTGCGAATTCGCTGCTGGCAATATCGTCAGCTATCGGCCGTTCATCGTGTTTCACGACCTACACGTCCTGAGAAGGCTCGCCGTCTGGGTTATCGTGCAAAGCAGGGTATTTTTTTAGAAATTCTATAATTTATAATTGTAAATACGAACAGAAATTATGAGAAAAGGATGAGAGTTCAATTAGGAATGAAAGATATAAGCACCACTAGCCGGTACCATATTCTCGAGATCATTTTTTTTTTAGCTTATAAGTTTTTAGTTTAGTGATCTTATCAGTTTTTTATCTGATACCTACCGAAACGGCAACCGTTATGACCACCTTATAAAGAGTTTATTTCAGCCNGGGGGGGGGGGGGGGAGGGGGGGAGAGATTAGGTGGGAAATGTTTTCGAAGGTGGTGCGTGAAATAGAGGGTATGCATCGGAGGTCTAGTTCATTTATACGTGGTGAGACTTGCTGTGCTAGCGTTGAGCTGCCAGTTGCGTTGGATGTATTGATTGCAAATAGAGAACGTCCTTAAAAAAGGTAAATCTCCAAATATCGATGTTGTAAGGTGATATGACTGGACTCGAGGAAGGGAAGAGAAGGTTCGCTTAGATGAGAGTGAGTGCTTGAAAGTAGAACCTCTAAGTTGTTCGTCTCTGTATTTCTTTTTTCCGAGTTTTGCCAAGAGTTGAAAAAAACTTGAAATTTGGCCAGGCGATTATTGCTGTGGTAATGTTTTCAGGCTTCGTTATATATCGTGTACGAGTGCGCCGAGGTGGACGTAAGCGTCATGTGATCAAGGGTCAGACATACGGCAAACCCAAAAACCATGGTGTTAACCAGTTGAAGTTCGTCCGCAATAAGCAGTCTATTGCTGAGGTATATTAATATTGATTATGGGTAACTTTAATAGTTATGGGTAATTATGGGTAAAAACGCATATGCTGACGGCGATCGAGGCTATTTTAACCCGCTCCAAGGACATATCAGGCGCCGCAAAAATGCCTGGGGATTTTTCACTTGAGTGAGTAATCTTATTCTACCATTAATCTTTTTTTAAATCCGTGTTTTACCTGAAGCCGATTCCCACATTACATATGTTGGCATATTACAGATCGCTGCAGTTTATTGTCGCAGTTTTTTTTTTACTTTCATTTAATGTTTCATTGCATACAGATGAAACTATGATGCTTGCAGGAACGCGTTGGTCGACGATGTGGAGGTCTTCGAGTTTTGAACTCTTACTGGGTGGGGCAAGATTCGACATACAAATTTTATGAAGTCATCCTCATCGATCCTGCGCATAAGGTTCGCTTTAAACTCTGATATGTAGTGAACGCAGAGAGAAGAACTATTGCGGTACCATTGCTGTCCTTATTTTAGTTTTGACTTTTGTATTTGTGAGGAAATCTTGGACGGATTTGTGGATTTCTTCCAGTGGCAGATAAAGGTGGCCTAAAGTTAATAGAGGTGGTTATTTTCATATATTCTTTACAAACAGCGAGCCAGAGAAGTGCAAAAGTGGGATGGTGATGATCGGTTTTTGAGTGAAGTGAATTTTTTATTGAGCTGGGTTGTCATTGGACATGCCGAACTGAAACGTTTGGAGTCATCTGTGAAGGACGTTTCATATAGGGATGGCAGGCGCTATATGGTAGTGATGGTTTTTTCTCTTTAAAGTGAATGGGCGATCCTATCTTTACCTGAGTTGCTTTCGTAGTAGCTATTCTCAGCGGAGAAAAGAGGTGGAGGTTTCAGGGAGATCGGAATATTGGTACCATTTAAGATGTAGAACGGATGATTTTTTAAGTTTCTCGCTTCTCTTTCACCGAACAATTTTTTTTGCCTAAATTTTTATGAGCGAAAAAAGTTTGTTTTCATCGGATATCTTTATCGTTGTTTGGTTATAGTTCATCATTTAAGTTGTGGGTTTATATCACCGAGCAGATGCGTTTTCAAGAGTGCATTCTTTGTGCCTGCTGGCCAGACAATGTAGCTTCAATATGTACACGCTGAATTTTTACAGTGAATAGGAGTGGAGCGGAAGGAAGGGGAGGGTAGGAAAATTGCCAAGGGAGTGGAGGGGACAGCGAGGCTACAACAGTTCCTTTGCCCTAGTTCCTACCCTTGTTTCCAGAATTTTCTCTTTGAGTTTGGCAAGTGTTGCACATGGCCCTTGGTCTCATAGTAGCATTTTATCTGTTGGTTTATCTGATTTAGACAGTGGGAGTCTTTAATCTCGGTTGTTTTCTAATTTGATGTTTCCAGATGAACAGGGGGGATTCACTTTATTTCCATTTTTCCGCATATGGCATTACGTTAACAGAATCATGGTTGCCTTCTATGTTCTAGGCGACCATATAAACTGTTTAATAAGAGTATGTGGCGCAATGTTCTTGCAGGCAATTCGGCGTCATGCGGACACGCAATGGATTACTAAGCCAGTACATAAGCACCGCGAACTTCGTGGTCTCACGTCTGCGGGTCGTAAGAGTCGTGGTCTTGGCAAGGGCCATAGACATACCGCCACCAAGGGTGGATCGCGTAGAAAGAATTGGCTACGTCGCAACACGCTTTCACTTCGTCGCAAGCGTTAATTCCACATCGCTGTTCTTCGTTGTTTACTCGTTAGAAAGTTGTTGTGTTGTGATGGCTCGTGGAGAGTGCGTTTATGTTGGGAGGTGGTGTATAATAAATCCTGTTTGTTGAATTCGATACGTTGTCCATACGCCACCTAGAGACTAAGGTTTATGGGGTCGGGTGCTTGCAGTTTGAGGTTTTTATATAGAAGTGAAGGGTGGCAAGGAAGGGATGCAAGCTAGTAGAAGGCAAGCCATCTGTGATACTGCTCGTAAGACTTTCTTGGGCGTGGTCAATGTAAATTGGTTTAAATATTAGTGGATGCGCTCGAGGTAGCTTCGGCTCACTAAAATGATACAAGGTGGAAACGCTTCTGCTGTCGCCAAATGGTGATAGCAGGCATATCTATTTTTCAATGAAGAAAGAATGGAGGTGATCAGCTTCAAAAAATTCGATCAGCAGTCATTGTTTTTTCCTTCTTACAAGTGTTGTGAAAGGGTGGCGATGCATCATGATGGGTGGATATAAATTGGAGTCACTATGCTTGCATCGGTATTAATTTAATTACTGCCTAAATTGTCATATACAATAACTTTTCTGTTAAATTTCGGCTCACTAAAATGATACAAGGTGGAAACGCTTCTGCTGTCGCCAAATGGTGATAGCAGGCATATCTATTTTTCAATGAAGAAAGAATGGAGGTGATCAGCTTCAAAAAATTCGATCAGCAGTCATTGTTTTTTCCTTCTTACAAGTGTTGTGAAAGGGTGGCGATGCATCATGATGGGTGGATATAAATTGGAGTCACTATGCTTGCATCGGTATTAATTTAATTACTGCCTAAATTGTCATATACAATAACTTTTCTGTTAAATCAAGCAATTATATGCAACAAGTTAGGTTAGTTAGTAAGGTTGGAAACAAAACAGTGACCGCGGAAGTTAGATAAATTCGGCGGCTAAGCTTTATCGACCGAAGATTCCATTCGCATTCAGCAGTTGAACAAAACCAAGAATGACGAAGTGGAGCATCTGGAAAATGTTCGCTCTATCGCAACAGCCCAATTTTTTAATGGTCTTCGATTTGACAATAGCCTAGAATTTCAATGCATTCCCTTTCGTTTCCATTTAATGCTGCTATTAGTTGTGGCGTTTACATATCACAAAAAAATGGGAATGCACATCATACATCTGCACTATGCGCGCCGTTTAAAGAAATATGTGACATTTCTATTAGTGAGCACTGTACTGAGCAGGGCCTCTAAGAAATTTGGAAATAAATGACTTTGCTGGAGGTCTCGAATTTTGAGGGATTTCTAACCTGCCACTAAGTTCTAACCGACGAGTAACGAGAATTGAGACGAGCATCCATATAGGGAATTCGGCTCGGGTGCAGAGAGAAGCGATAAGCAAATATTTGCATATGGCGGAATGTTAGCGACTTAATCTGTAGTATTTTATTCACGTGAACGAAGACGGACCTCGACCTGAAATTTTCGGATCTACCCCGTGATATGAGCCTTCAGGGTTGTATACGCCTGATTAACAATTTCTCGTTGTTGTCTCTTTAGAGGTTAATCTGTGCAGTTCAAACTAAGAAAAAACCTCAAGTGGCGCGCTTCATCTGGGGGAAGGGAAAGGGGAGAGTGGATGAAAGGCTTTTGCAAAGAATCTTAAGTTATCGGTTGAATCTTTGAGCTATCTAAACGACTTACGGTGGAAAAAAAAATGCAATATAATATTTTGCATAAATAATCACCCTTGTTGCCCTCATATGTGCCGGTTTTTTTTCATCCCCTTCATATTGCATTAAAAGTGATTACCATAAAACTTGAGGATCACATAGGAAGCGGGGCAGTTAATCGAACAGTTGAAAGGAAACTCAAGTTTGGAATTTAACACAAATTTTAATGCTTACACTTCAAGCAAAAATCCGCGATGTATTATAAGTACATATATGTCATTATTAAAATTGTTGCATAAAATTCTATACACATCTAGATAGGCATATATTTCAATTTATGCAAATATACTCCCAATAATAGCAAAACATCCAACAGCCAAAAAAGTTTTATTTAAGGTTTGACACCGCTGCTAGAACGATTCTTTGTAGAAAGTCTTTTTCTGAGAGATACCACACCTATTTCTTTACCAAATATAAATGTTACCTCTATAAAGTAATATATTTCTTATATTCTAGTACTTCGTGACATAAATTTCTAATTTCCTATATTTTATAAATACCTAATGTTTCTAATATAAATTCCCTAATATTTTTTTCATATCGAAAAACTTCATAATTTTTACTTTTGTGATAATCAATACAGCTTATGTGCGTCCATTGACTACACATCCTGAGAATATTATTTCATTCCTAATACATACATCACACCAATATAATGCTCTGGCCATACACCTTAACACGTATGCAACTAAACTTTCTGCAAGCAGACATTCGCCTACTGTTCTTTGGCCGATAGAGATTTTTTTTTTGAGCTATGATGATGCAAAACATTCAAACAATTCCTGGAAAGTTGTCTGCTAGCAATAATTATTAATGGCCAATACCCAAACTGGCCACACACTCAGTTGTTAACACCATTTAGTAGTTATATTGCATCTCGATAAGCTATTGCAAGAGAGCAAAAATGTTCAACCGATCCATCAACACCGTAAAAAAAAACAAACGTCAATCATCAGAAGCTGTTTGTTCATCAATAGTGTCTGTTCCACTCCTCTGTTATATGCTGGATGATTTGCCCCGCCAGAAACGACGACTCATCCAGTTCATTTGGACATTCATTTACGATCTATCAAATATTCTTGGCAGATATTCCCGTATGGGAAGTTTGGGCTCTCTCATCGGCGAAAATACCCGACATTTCTAAAATTATACATATTAGCCTGATATACTAAAGTACCTGATAGGCAAAAAAATATTATAAACAAACATAAAAATTTTTAACCAAAATCTAGAAAATGAGCGCTATGTCAACGTATGAAATTGCCCCTGGTTGCAGTAATTAGGAAGTACCATAAAAAATTGAAACTTCTTACTATTAACGTCAAGAAACTTATAAATAAAGCATAAAGCTGAAGAATTATGGCATGACCAAGAAAATAAATGTCAAAATATATTAAGAGGAAAAAAAATCTATAAGCTGGAGGTTTTTCCTTTAATTGATGAAAGTTTTGCAAATTCATATTTTATTTATCGAACAAAACGTTGAAGTAGTTCGAAAAGTTTATTAACACTCTCGGTTCACTTTACAACATTTGTGCACAATTTGATTGAATGACTTAATGAAATACGAATAAATTTTTAGTGCTTTTAAATGAAAAGAGAGAATAACGATAGCAAATATTTTTGTCGTAAACTTATACAATTAACATTTATGGTAAATAGGTTATAATAAAGTAGTTGATATACCATCCATCGAGTATATGGAAGTATATTGATCGTTGAAAATAAATTTTAAAAAATTAACAAAGAAAAGCTGCACTAAACAAGGCTATCTCTCTAAATAACATGTAGAAGAACGTAGAAATTAAGAGCAATTCGAAGAGTCAATTGTAGATTATTTATGTTTCATAAAAATACAATAATATAAAGCAAAATTTTTCTAATTTGNTATATATACAAAGGAGGAACCAATTATAGCCCCATTCCTTCATCGCAAGAAACTCTCAAGGCCTTTAATTCTTATAAAGTTCCCTTCATTTTTCACTTCGGAGCTGTTCGCACTCTGAAGAAATCCCATTTCTAAAATCTAAAATATGGTCAGAACGAAATTTCTAACCCTTTTATGAATCAGTTGCTTCATTTCGATCTTCATGCAATAAATGCACCTCTATATTTAACGTTAATCTTTTCATGCAAACATATACTATTTTTATGCGTCCTCATCTCAGTGATTGTATCAATATTCTTGAAAACAATAAAGAAGAATGAATATCGTGTTTTGTTAATCCTGCTGATATGCACCTACATCTCGTTTAAGAAGAGATAGCAGGATCTCGATGAGGTCAGAGCCTTCTTCGAGTGATGCGGCTAGAATTATATCCTCAATTATTTATTTGTTATTATTTGCTGTTTATTATTGTTTTATTTTTTTATTTTTATTATTATTTTTATTTCTAAATTATACTGAATTATAATTATTATCCATTATGCGATTGCATGTCGTTTCTATAAGGAACATTCTTTTGATAGCTAATCAATGAGCGCAAGCGTATATTTGAAGATCTCCTTAAAACATGACATTTATGAACATTTTATTTACTATTTTAAATTCGATTTGCTCTTTCTGTTTTGGACAATATTTATCGTAAGGAAACAATAGATTTTAACATTTAACGAATGACACAAGTCGATTGAGCATACTCTTTTTCCTATATTTGCATAATTTCTAGCATGCTTAACTGATTTCTTTTTAGCAATTTGACTGATTTCAGGAAAAGAAAGAGGAAATTTGAAGAGCATAATCGAAACGTTGTTGCCAAATCCTCTTTTACAACTTTAATTTTTAGTTGTCGTATCTAGTCCCCACTATATTAATATTCAAAAACAGTGAGTTTACACCTCATCGAAAATGCAACATGAGGATGCAGATATACATTTGTGCCTATGTGAAACTTTCCTAAATATTCAAATCTTATCTTGAGCTGAAAAATTTATTGCGATCATTCGTTTCACTTTTGCTAGAATAGCAATTACGATATGAGTTCACTGGACATCCATAAAAATGTATAACGGTTTTGCATAAAGCACTAATTGCTAAAGATTTGATACAATAATAAAAGACTGGCTTTATGAATGATTTGCTTATTTCTTTATTTCGATTATTGCGTATTTGTATGACGAACTTAAAGAAACTTACTGAAACCGTGTTTTCCAGATTTTCATTTGGACTTTTTTCTATGTGAGCAGCGCAGTTTACAGAAATACTTCATCATTTAAAAAAAAAATAAAATGCACATAAAAGTGAGTAGTTTAAATAATTTGTATTTATATCCATCAATCGACTCTTTGATCATCATTTAGCTATATATATATATATATATATATATATATATATTATATAGCTGTGAACGTCTGATGAATGAATGTAGAAATTTGTTGGATTTTATCTTTGTTTTATGATCGACGAACGAGCACTCTGTTACGATGTCGAAACGGCGGCTTCGATAGAACAAAATTTCGAACGAAACCTTTCCAAAAACGTTTAATGTAGATGCCTTTTATTAGAGCATTTCTTAAGCAAATTCAAGTTACCCAACAGTTTACCACTCCTGAAACCAATCGTAGAAAGTTCTCTAAATGAAATTAGCACTGAAAAAAATTTTCGAAAATTTTCGATTTTTTGCTATCACTTTTATGTGTGATTATTTGATTACTTCCCCAAAAGTATGAAGCAAATTAGTACAAGAAACCCAAATTGTTACCCAATACAATGAAGTGCAGCAATCCTAGGTTGGTTAATAATATCTCCCTTGTAGAATGCTTGCCTACTCAAGCCATACTGCTATTGCCCATATGAAAATTTGTTCTTTCGCAGTACCTTCCTATTGCGCCAATAGCACTAAGCGTAGTGATTATCATTCATGCCATCAAGCTTATAGTTATACGATTCCCAGGTTAGCAATGCATGTGATGGATGGGAAACTGTTCGAGGGCAATCTATTCGTTTCTCTAATATTTTTACTAATTGTTCACCTATCAATTCTGTTGAGGAAAATTTTTGTGTTTTGTTTGAAAGGTACATTTATTATATCTAAAAACATGCTAAATATGCTCATATTCAATAAGAAGAAATAATCTTCATCGAAATTTTTTCGGAGATGGGAATGAGGTGTGACCGAACATACATAGAGTAAATTTCATTTGAACTAAACTTGAATAATTTGCATAAGTCGCGCTAGTTGTACTTCAGGCGAATGATGGCCAAATGATCAATCAACTATCGGCCAAAAGTTGAGAATTCGATCTTAACCTGAATAAGGGATTCATTTGTCTCATTGTTCTTTCTCACCTGTTCAGAAGTGAAATCTTCTCTCATTGAGGGCATATTGGGCTATGGATGGCAATCAAAGGTAGGAATCGAGAACCCTATACTACTTTACAATTTAATATCAATTTACGTAAGAGATATTCAAGCTATAAGCTTGCTTCAAGGAAGCAATACTTCACTAAATTCAAATAAACTTTCCCAGAATTACCTCTTATATCTTTCATCATTTTCGGCCTTTTTGCAGCAATCATTTAAAAAACCTCCGTATTGGTAAATAAAAATTCAGTAAAATTAAGGAAATTTTTCGATCGGTGTATTTTAGGAATATATTGCTTTCTTCGTCTTTTTTTCATCGTTTTGCCGTCTTCGTCTTTCATGTAAACCAAAGGAAAAAAATATATAATATTATAGACTACAGAATATTTTAGAATCTATTAGAATATATTGTTCAAATTTAAGGAGATTATCGCTATAAATATATGACGAAATTTTTCATCTCTGTATCGCTGCATTTACGCCGTGTTGTAAATCATCAGCATCATAGACAGGCCATTAAGATAAGACACCTAGTTTTGTACTGTGTATCATCAATACAATAATCGACGTGTATCGCTATCGTTCATTAGTTTCCTCTTCAAAATTCCCCAAGAAACTAAATGCCGTATATTTCATCTTTCTCAAGTATTATTTTCGTTCTCTGCAAATATTGAAATATTTTTATAAACAATTTTTCGAATTTATAGAATTTATAATCCATTTAAAATTTTATATTATATTCATTTGCAATTTAAATATCACATTCGAAAGACTGCACCTGAAAAAGTCTTTCAAAATTTGCTTACATTATGCTAGATCTATTGATCAGATAGACTAAAAA
The DNA here is from genome assembly GCA_006503575.1 of Baylisascaris schroederi. Lineage (NCBI taxonomy): Eukaryota > Metazoa > Nematoda > Chromadorea > Rhabditida > Ascarididae > Baylisascaris > Baylisascaris schroederi. The sequence goes on along the minus strand of QEWY01002404.1, from coordinate 644,898 downwards.
AATAAAAAAATTTTTTTATTTCTCATATTAACAAAAAAAATAAAAAATAAAAAATCTTTTTAAACCGACGCACATCGATTCCAAACCGATCACGCGTATTTCAAAAACTCTTATCGAAGAAATATTCGCTAATGGAAATATGTTCTTTTGCTAATTAGAAATAAAGAAGGCAACAAGAAAATTTTTTCCTTATGGAGTCAATCCTCGTTAAAAGATATTGCAACCATCGATGAGATTTAAATTCGATAATTCGTTGCGATCGCCGAATATGACAACTTAAAATTGAATTTCATAATTCGAAGTGAAATTTTATGCAGAAAAAAAACAAGAAAACGCGTCAGGTAATTCATTTAAATTATGCAAATATTAAATTTTCGAAAACTTAATAAAACAAACAAACAAACAAACAAACAAAAAAACACCTTGCAAAAAAAGATGATTTGCATTTTCACTTTAATAGAAAATAATAGCACTAAATTATCGACGCTTTACATAAGACGAGAGATGGTTGAACGCTTTCAAAGGTATATATAGCTGAAATGAATGAATGGGGACAACGTCACGTTTAAGTTGAACACACCCGTTAACATTTGTGCATATAGCGGGCGCTATGCAACGATCCAATCAGAATGCTGTGTACGATTCATTGCGTTTCCCTATAACACTCTACATTCCTCATATATTCCATTCATACTCTCACTATATATGATAATTTACATATAATAAATCTCTAATCTCTTCCATAATCAATAGCATTTATATATTTATAATATTTATAATATTTTATTCATTTAATCTAAGTGAATTAAATTAAAGATGAGATATATTCGAATATGAAGAATACCGAAATATAAGCGCAAGCGTTGCAATAATGCATTGAGTTGCTTTCAAATGCTGTAATGAACGTTCTTAGACGGCTGTGATGAATTCACACACTGTAATTGGACACCAACAACCGATACGGCATCTTGTCTGTTGTATATCAGTTGTACTCATTGAAAACATAAGGCAAATCTAGGTGCTTAATAGAACGACATCAATAAAACCAATATTATAGTCGTAATACATCTTAATTTCCTTTCCTATAAAAAATAAGTGTTGAAATAATTTCTGCCTTTAGTTTCATATATTTTTCGGAAAGAATTTTATACATATTAATGAATTTTAATTCTTTTCTTTTTGTTCGGATAGTTTTTTTATTCATTTATTTTTTTATAAAAGTCTCATTTCTTTGGAGAAATTTGAAAATTGTATGCATTTGCAAGACATATTTCAACTTTGGTTTACCTGAAAATCAGCATCGTTCTAAATATTCTAAGAAATATTTGGCAAAAAGGTGTTTTAAATATTTTATAAAATTATTTTCATCATATTATTCTAAAAAAATTTCAATTGAGGTAAG